>MU225932.1:3040993-3082407 GCA_018584345.1 Thuja plicata
ACTCATAGTATACTCAAATAATTTATCCATGAATGTCTTATGCCACACCAGGTTATGATCTCTGGGGCCTGTGTTACTCAAGATGATCCACTCCTTAACTTCTCCTTCTGAAGCTTAGATTTTACCAGAAGATTAGACTCCCTCTCAATGTAAGCTTGTATCAATCAGTTAAGAGAGGGTTAGTTTGTACCTTGTCAATCGGATAATTTAGAGTGATTTAGTCCTTCCAAATATATAAGATTGGATTGATACAACCTTGAGATCTAATCCCTCTTATCTCCTTAACCAATCATGAGGTGGTTTCAAAACCAATGAAAATATCAAAAGCATTTGCATGTTCAAATTTCATATCTTAATTTTTAAGATGATGCCAACCTTCACAATCGAGATTATTACAAATCGAAACCCTCATAAAAGTCAAATATCGGCCAAACCCAAGTTTGCCATTCTTAGCTTTGAAGAGTTAGACTGAATTCCTAAATCTGAAATGGATCTTTTACTCAACCTAGGCTCATATACCATGTTAATATATTTCAGATTCTAGCAAGGAATATATCAATCTATAGAAATCTAACAAAACTAAGCACAAGATATGATATAAGAAAGCACAAGGGAGGAAAGATAGTACCCGGAAATCAGACTTTGACTATGCCTTCAACCTTTCCAATGCATGTGTCAATTAGCCGACCTAGGGCTTCTTTCGACTTAGATCCAAGGTGACAGCAACCAGCACTATGTGTGTCTTACGATCTGCAATTATAACTGCAACCAATCTGCACTTGATATGCAGTCCTGAATTTTTACTTGAGTTCTTCTACATCTTAATGCTGAAATAATCGCACCAATTATATATACTTTAGATCTGATGTAAATCGCATTTCCAGTTATTTCGCTGATCCAATTGTTTGCTCATTGCTGAACTCGTTGACTTCACACAACAATATTCGCTCCTCTATAGCTGACTAAAGTTAGCTCATTAATGGCAGGATTTCGCTCCAGCAAGAGGATGAATTCGATCCTATAATACATGATGGAATTCGCTAGTCCAAGTTGCACAATGGATGATTTCGATTCTTGAAGGAGAGGAAAACACATTATGTTTTTGGTGATCTCTCCTCTTGGATCGAAAACATATATATATGATATTTGAAGTGCTTAACTCTTCTCTTAGGAGTCAGGCGACTTGGGCCACCCAAGAGGCTTATTATTTTATAATAAATAAATAATAAATGCTTATTATTTATTATTACAAAATCGCTCTTTATCTCTTTATATTAATTAATTGATTCATTCATAAAGGGTAATTAATAATAATAAATATAATACCAAAATATATTCTATTATTATTTCCTTAATTTCGTCCTCTTATTTATTCCATAAATAAGCATTGATCTTGACCGTAAAGGCCATAATATTAACATGATTGAGTTAATTGTGGTGAAATTGAAGATTTCAATCCATAGATATTTCAAAAATTGTTAGCAGGCGTAGAAATCAGTCAGCAATACTTTTTTCCCAGCCATTTAAGTCTGCGTATGAGATCAATAAGGCAGCTGCAGGACACATAGAAGCCACGTGAGACAAGTAAGGCGGCTATCGCAGGTGATTGCAAGGGCACGATTTGGAGATTTTGGTGTGACTTGGATGCATTACTTTTTCAGCACCAAGCATCTTTCATATCTAATCACAGCCGCATTACATTTCAGGCTCCCATCATTGGTTGCGATTACATTCCAGGTTCTTAGTTTATAATTAGATCAATCTTCAAAGCCTAGAATGTTCTTGTAATTAGTTTCAAATTTCCTGAGTTGAAATAAGTGGAGTTTTGTGCATAGTTTGTTTCAAAATTACTTTAATTCGAAGTTATTATCTTGCCTGGCAACACTTATAAAAATTCAAGGAATTGCATATTTATTTCAAAAAATCAGTCATATATATCATTTGCATAGCAAATTAGTGGTCTTACAGTGGTATCAGAGCCGTGTCCTGCCACCTGTGAGGGGGGAAGCCTCTTACATTCAGGACAGAGGGTTTGTGTGAAGCATGGGTAAAACAAAATCTATACAGGACCTCATGCTAGAGCTCATGCATGCCTTTCAAGATTATAATGTCTTTCACAACTATAATAAAAATTTATCAGGGCTTCTACAATATCTAGAGATTCTGGATCCTTTGTTTGCAAAGAAAAAAGAGGCAAACTCTAATACAAATAATTTTAACAGTGCAAAGGAAACAATGGAAAATAAAATGAGTTTTGAGGAGAATGTTGGTACTTTCATCGCTCAAGAAGTTGTTATTAGTCATGATAACAATTCTGTTTTCTAAGACAACAGTGAGTTGTGTTTGCATCAGCTCAAGATCTGGGTACTAATGATGCAATTTATGATGAAGACTCATGCTACAGTGAGTCTGATTTTTTATATTAGACCTTAGAAAATGAATCTGGAAATTCATTTATGGGTGATGGGTCCCAGGATCGTGACTTGAAGGGGCTTGCAGTTACATGGGAAGTGGGAGTGTGTGAGGAGATTGTTGTAGCAGCAGCTTCCACTTTATCAGATGAGCTATTTGTTGAGGTGCTTAGCAACAGTACCTTGGTTGTTGATGTGTTCGGAGATGATAGCACACATGATGCTACTTGTCATGAGGTGAGCGATGTTGATACAACCTCATATCACAGTGTAGATTGTGGGTCAGAGATTTTGCATGGGAGTCATGAATTGCAAAGACATAATTTGGTTGGGCAACTGAAGGTGAGTGACAGACGGATTGCCATGGCCATTGAGCATTTCGATGTTTCTCGTCATATGTTAGCTACCTATAGTTGGGGTACCCCTATGACAAATGAGCATTGTGATGGTGGACTTTCCCTTACAGAAGTTCATACACTTCAAGAAGCTATCGAAATAATGAAATAGAACTATTTACAATTATTGGCTGACAAAGAATATCTTCTCGAGTTGGGTTGCACTTGTTATGATGCCTTGAAGGGAAAGGAGGAGGTAGATGAGCTCACCCATGAGCTGGGAGTGACTATGGATTCATTGGAGAGAGTGCAGTTGGTGTTTCATGAGTCTCACTCACGGATTGAGGAGTTTTCTGTAGAGTTGAGGTTGGCACAGTCTTCACCAGCTTCAGATACGGTCCAGTTTCCTACAGGGGCAGTTGGTGATGATTTGGTATTCGCGGGTTGGAGTGATGGATGCGTTGAGGGTGTGGCTACATCCATCACAGATTTTGGTGTAGTTTCAGATGGGATGAGTACTTTGGTTAAGAGCAGTAGAGAGCCACTGGTTGCATTAGGTTCTCCTAAGGTCAGCACGATGAAGATGATACAGGTCAGATTGTTGATAGCTCTTGTGTGACAATAGTGGATTTTTTCGAGAGTTGTGTGATGGTACGCGATACTACTCCATCATCTTCACATGAGATTCATAGGGTGTCATCTAGTTGGAGTATTGCTCTCATATTGATTTGTTTCCCTCCCCTGGAAGCAAATCAGTTACTTCATCTCATGAAGATGATGGTGATAGAAATTTTGTTGTGTCCCAGGGTCAAAGTGATCAGCTACAGGTTTCAGAGGATGACATTGATTCTACCTTATTTCGTTCTTACTACATTGATACATTTGTTGAGTACTTGCTTGAGAGTCTAGAGTTTCAGGAGGGTCCATATAGAGTCACTGAGGATACTCTAATTCGAGGTTCATGTGGCATTCAACATTTGGTGGGAGTGATTGTAGATACTCTGACTACAATGCTTCCACATAGAGATTTTGTGGTTGGTTTTGCAGGGAGGGTTATCAGAGACCCTGCCCAACCAGCTCTGTTGGAGCTCTAAATTTTTGGCAAAATTTGGAGTCCTATATAGTGATAAAACCCTAAAAAATGGCCTCCTAAACTCCATGCCCAAGAATTGATGAGATGATGGAGCACAAGAAATGGTATACAACATTATATTTTTTTAAATTCAAAGTTGAAGGAGTAAGGAAGGAAGCTTTGTGACAGGAACAATCAAAATTTTGTGAGCAAAGGCTTTAGAGATGTGATTTCGACTTGTTGTAAAAATGAAGCCGACAGAGAAAAACAACGATCAAAACATAAAAATATAAAAACAACCTAGTTCAGAAAATCCAATTTTCAAGCTCCAGTAAAAATCTTCGCTTTTCACAAGATAGGTAGTTATTAATTAATTTGTAGATTAGTTTTTTCACAAGAAGCTTTTTAATTTTAATATAAGGTGGTGTCTTTTCACCTTAAAGGGGTGTGAAATCCATTCAACCACATATTAATGTGGTGTAAAATGTAAAAATAAAGAAGAGAATAATAAGAATCACAAGGATTATTTTTTATACAAGGCATAGTTGATGTTTTATTCAAATCGTATGACCAACTGTATGCTACCATATTTTCAAGATTAATACAAACCAGAAGTTCTCTTTCTTTCAAAGGTGTGCTTTTGTTATCTTAAATGATTATTTCCTTATGATATCTGTTTCATGAAAATAGAGGCCAAATGTGCAGTCTTATGGAATAGTACTTTGGATATGTTATAGTTTGATCATCAGGATAAAAGATTGGTTATCAAATTTTATTCTATCTTTAAATTCAAATTACTTGAACATATAGAAGCTATTTGGTTGATAGTTTAAGACTGTCTCATAAGGTTATACATATGATCATAAAGTACAATTTCATCACCTAAGAAGATAAGGCACTAGTTTGCTATTATTCTCTGGATTTTGGTTTGCATTTGCATTTATGAAACATGTCCTTTCACAAACAATTTCAGTTATAATCAAACATTCTTTCAAAAGCATTTCTATTTTAGCATTCCAACAACATTTAATAATTGTGATAGTCACAATTTGATCTGTCTCAAGAATCCACTTGCCATCTTGAGAGATCACCTAAGTTCTATTTATGTTACTATATGCTATAAAAAGCCTTAAGCCAAGAAGATTGGTTAAGGTATAGGCTTACCTGCTTTGGTTCTGCAAAGCCTAAAGTGCAGGGGAGGAGGATCATTATCAATCACTCCCGTTTGTTGGCCAAGACAATTGGAGAATCCCATAATTGAGTAGGCAAGCTCGTAGGATTTCCAATCTGTGGTTTTGGGAACCAACAAGTTGTTCGGGGTCAGAGATTGGAGCCATCTTCTGATTCTCAAGTTGTTAGTGATGAGTCATTGACAAAGATTGGAGCCTTTTACTGTAACTACACGGGGAGGAGTGCTCATCATTTTTCTTTTGATCCACGTGTAAAAGGACTTGGTGATACGTCTATGTGGATTGGCTCTAGGATTATACCATCCTTTGTGGAATGGGTATACACCATCTTCTATAGATGGATTCGGTAGCTGCAAATTGGTGGGGAACTACTTGCAGAGTTGGCACATCCAAGGCAGTTTAGCAAAGGGTGGATTCCACATCCATGGGCGACTGACAAAGTGTAGTGTGGGATTTGGTGTAGTAGGTGCTACTAGATATTCTCACCTCCTTATGATGGATGGATGTGAGTTTCATTTATACTGGGATCCAGGAGGTGACAGGGTTAGTACGATGGGTCCCATTGGATTGCTTCACCACTTCTGGTATGGTGAAGTCGGGATCAGTGTTGAATAGCAGAAGGCTGGGAGTGTTCTTCTTGGTATGCTTCTATTCTGGATTTGGGATCCAGGTACATGTGGTTGTACACTGTTCAATGGGATCCTTTGTGTGCGTCGGGATTCCAATGTGAGTTCACCGGGGTGTATTGCAGTGTGTTCATGGTGTGGGTTACTTTCAGTCCCCGTGTCAATGATTTGTTTCAGATGCACAGTTTCAGTGCGCAAAGATTAGACAGGTGGGTTGTTCATTTTTGTGCAATTGTTGTTATGTTGACGCTGCAATTGTATTTCAGTGTGGAACATTTCTCAGTCTTCCTTTGGACTTCCAGCATAGTGGAGTTTCTTTGCAGTCATGATTGCTTGGGGACAAGCAATCTTAGGGAGGGCGAATTGTAATGTCCCCTTTTTCACGAGCATCAAAGTTTGAGGGATTAGCCTATTAGTGTGACCCTTGTAGGATAATTATTGTGGATAGATGGTCTTCTGAGGCAAAGGCTTGGTTAATGGAGGTTCTTGTCTTCTCCAGAATTCAATATGTTCCAATTTGGTCTTTGTTTGGCTCATATTCATATACTTACTATTTATAGTAAGTTAGAGGTTCGTCGAGAAGGGCCCTTTCTATTTTTAGTAAGGCATTCATAGTTCATACGGACAGAGGATGTAGTGGTTGACTCCCTGGTTCAGATGGCTCGTCAAAATAATGAGTATTTAATGAGATATTAATATTTTAATAACCTTTAATGATGTTAATTATTTAAGTTATATTATAAAGTTATAAACGGACTTTATAATAAAGTGGGGGCAATGTTGAGGGTAATGAGTAATTAATACTCATTGATTAAAAGTGTGCTTTATTAATGACTTATATCTTATAAGTCAATTCATTATTATAAAAGCAAAATCAAAATCATTAAAGAGCCTTGCTAATCAAGATTCATGGTGAAATATTATAAAAGAGCCTTGGAGAGAAATCAAAATTCATTCATGACTTGTGCTTTTGATAATCTTGTTTGTGTGGAGAAGAACTTGAAACAAGGGTTTCAGAGATTTCCAGCTTGAGGAATTGTAAATTCTTCCAAGTTTCCAGCACTTTGAGTTGGTTCAACGCCCAATGAATTGTGCATTTGCTATGGCTTTATACAAAAGCCATGATTGAGTTAATTGTGGTAGAATTGAAGATTTGAATCATAGATATTTCAGAAATTGTTGTAGGCATAGAAATCAGTCAACAATACTTTTTCCCCGCATTTAAGTCTGCGTATGAGATCAATAAGGCAGCCGCAGGACACGTAGAAGCCACATGAGACAAGTAAGGCTATCAAAGGTGATTGCAAGGGCACGATTTGGGGGTTTCGGTGTGACTCGAATGCATTACTTTTTCAGCGTGAAGGATCTTTCATATATTATCACAACCGCATTACATTTCAGGCTCCCATCATTGGCTGCGTCTACATTCCAGGTTCTTAGTTTATAATTAGATCAATCTTCAAAGCCTAGGATGTTCTTGTAATTAGTTTCAAATTTCCTGAGTTGAAATAAGTGGAGGTTTGTGCATAGTTTGTTTCAGAATTACTTTAATTCAAAGTTATTATCTTGCCTAGCAACACTTATAAAAATTCAAGCAATTGCATATTTATTTAAAAAAATCAGTCATATATATCATTTGCATAGCAAATTAGTGGTCTGATTGTGTTAGAACCTGCAAGGGTTCTTACAAAGCTACAAATAATTTGGTAATAATTTAATTATTTCCTATGTTTGGCTTAGTAAATTATTATTAAAAAGTGATTATTATAATCACTTTATGATATAATAAGTTATTAGAATAATTGGCCCAAGTACGTAGGAAACAAATTAAGTTATCAGTTAATGAAGGGGCCAAATTTTATAACGAATAATGACCCCCTCATGAGGTTCAATCCCTAGTAAGGGACTTTGATTTAATAAAATATTATTTTATGTTTTAAAAAGGGTGGGAAAACCGTACAAGGCATTCAAACCAGCTCTTGGAGGGAAAAAAGAGATAAAAGAAGGTAGGAGCCATTTTTTATCCATCCAGACTTGTGAAAAACTTATGCAATTTGTGTGAGAGCCATGAGCAAGGATTTTCAGTAGATCTACACTTTCTGAGAACAAAATCTCTCAGAGAGACAATTGCCCACGAGTGTGAGATACCACCCAAGGGTGATTTATAGGGAGAACTGCATTATAGATCGAATTTGGGAGAAGAAATTCATCGGAGCTGATTGTATTAAAGCAATATTATATCAGTAAATTACAGATCAGAATTGCAGGGTTTTGAAATCAAATTCTTACATCATATGTCCAGCTGTACAACTTAGGGTTTGAAGGTTTGCACATCTGATTGAACGCAGCCTGGGAGTTCTCAGTTCATAAATTAGTTGCAACAGTTTGGGGACTGAAAACAGTGTGGAAACAGATTAGACTTGACATTGCAACAATTAGCTGGAAGAAGTTGGTCCTCTACCCAGTCGTACACCTCCAAAAATTGCTTTCTTTCCTTCAGATCTGGGCAGCAGCACTTGGTAACAGCAAGTGAATTTGAAATGAAAGTCTGAAATGCCCATTACCTAGTACGATCTGTACAACAATTCTACTAAACAAAATTTGTTAGGAAAGTTTATTCTTGGCGTTTGCTTTGCATAATTGGTAGTTTTCAGAATTGTCCTGTGTTGTAATTATTATCTTTTAAAAAACTCAAAAAACACAAAAAAAATTGAAAAGATCAAAACCCAAAAAAAAATCAGAACACTTGCAAAAATCAGACTTAGCCAATTTCCACATGCTGGGGGTGCTCACTACAGTGGTATCAGAGCTTAGACAATTCTTGCCATCCTGTGAACAACATACAATTATTGAATGAGTGATCAACATTAGTTAACTTATACCAGGAGAGGAATTCACAAGTCAGATTTTAGAGTCAGATATACCTTGGTAGACACCATGGCTAAGAAAGAGAAGGAAAAATCTAGATTCCTTAGTCCAAGTGCCAGGATGGAAATAAAATTTGACACGATGATGGATATGATGTTTGTTGGGACATCAGTCACGTGAGGAGCAGCCTTAGCACACTACTCATAGAGGGGAGTCTAGTAGGCCACCAGGGGAGCGTACTACAACATCCAGTTCAGTTCCAAGGCCTCTACAACCAATTTTCACCCCACTGGAAGAGTCACCCACTCCACATGGTCATGGGCTTGAGTTACAGATTTCGGTGGCAAAGGAGATCCAACATCATTAGACAGAGTATATGACCCTACCACCTGAGGTCAAAGAACTATTGACCCTTGACCAGTTTATTTTGGGCAGAAGAGACTCAAATCAAGTTCAACAAGTAGAGCAGATTACAAGGCTCCATAGGGTAACAAGGATTTCTAGCAGGTTGTGGGTAAGTTAACCTTGTCACATTTTGATGGTGGTGATAAATGTACAGCTCGTGCTTGGGTGTAGAAGTTGGATAATTATCTATCTTTGAAACTTATGTCAGAGGAGGTTATTAGGTTTGCCACTTTGCATTTAGATGGCGTAGATCATGAGTGGTGGTACCATGGATTGATCACATTGGGACATCACTACATTACCTCCTACGATGAGTTCACCAATAGACTCATCGAGCGCTTTGATCGTAAGGTGCTAGAGATGTATATCAGGGAGCTTGCATAGCTCAAGCAGTATGGGTCCTTCGAACATATCTGAGTTCCAAAGGTTATCAGTGATGGTGACAAACAACTTAGAGAGAAGGTTGACAGTACTTTTTTTGTTGAGGGGCTTTTAGATCCTTTACGCAGTTGGGTTAGAGCCTTTGACCCACCCACATTACAGCTTGTCGTCAAAAAGGCTGGGAGTATGGAGCATGTTGATTCAAGGAACAAGTCTTCTTTCGAACCCTTCCCAAGCAATAAAGACAAGAAAACATCTCATAAAACTTCTGAGCAGCAAAAGAAACCCTTTCAAAAAACCAATGATGAGTCTCTGAATGACTTGAGACATAAGAATTTGTGCTTTTAATGCAAGGAACCATGGGACCCTAAGCACAAGTGCACTTCAAAGGGGAAGGCAAACAAGATGGACTACCTTTCAGGAGATGAGACTAGCTCAGAAATTTTAGACCAGCTGACTAAGCAGTGTGACAATGAGGGAGAGAGTGCATGAGAAGAGTCAATTAAGGAGCAGGAAGATGAGAAACCTATAGCACACATTTCTAGCATTTAGAAAGAGGGATCATTCAGGATGAGAGGGGTCTTAGCAGGGCAGCAAGTGATCACCTTACTTGACACAAGTGCTACACATAATTTCATTGATGAGGGACTCGTGGCTAGGCGTGGGATTCAGACAGAGGAGTTTTTGGGATTCAGAGTGAGTAGTCGATGGGTTTGTACTCACTTGTACTAGGCAGATTCTCAACCTCCCCTTGAGGTTTAATGATTATGAGTTTTGGGCGAGATGGATGTCATCCTAGGGATGACGTGGTTTCACATGGTTGAGGAGTTTTACCTCAACGTATGCACCATGGAGATGAGGTTTTAGGTAGATCAGAGCAAGCATGTATTGGGTATGACAGATGGCAGCATACGCACAGTGTCCTTGAGGAGGATGGAAAGGTTGATTCGGCATGAGCAGATAGAGTGGACAGCAAAGTGTGTGTTGGTGCCTACAATAGTTGAGCAGTAGAAGCGGTATTATCCTCCACAAATACTGGAGATACTGACTAAACATAGTAAGGTGTTGTTGCCTTAATATCTATATACCCCAAATTTGAACTTTCGTGTTGAAAATAACATCTCTCTAAAGGCTCGATGTTCTCCCCTCTTAGTGGTCTTCATTTCCAATTTTCATCTTGTACTTAACCTTTCCACAATTAAAATTGTACTTTTAAAAAGAAAAGTCACTAAAGATTGAGCGGGAAAACATCAAATGATTTGGCGGAATCATCTTAACATTATTAATTGGTTGAATCAGAGTGCTCTTCTCGAGCCTTCAATTTGAATTTTTGAAAAAGCTCTCCTTAGTCAAAAGTTATCGCAGGTTAATTGCCCCTCACTTTTCACGCAATTTCTCAACATACATTAACCTACAAAATAGAAAGAAGTTAATTAACCTTTGAGAAAAACGCAAAATAGATTAGTTAATTAACCTCTTGCAAAACGTGAAAGGTTAATTAACTTATTTAAATTTTGAAAAGGTTAACACAACTTTTTATAATACATAAAAACAAGAGGTTAATTAACCTCTTCCATGGTTAAGCCATCATCATCTTGTGCACGTTTTTCAAGAGATTATTAAACCTCCTTTGCATAACCACCTTTATAAATTCTTTGAAGCAAATACATTTGATGGGTATAGAACTGGATTCTCATTGCCTGTGCAAAATTGAAGCTTTGAACAGGTTATGGGCATGCATCAAAACATATTGCCAGAGATATTTTCATCATATATTATGGGTAGAATGCTCCAGTTGACATGTGTGTAAAATACAAAAGGCATGCTTGCAGTTTGACAAAATACTTCAAAGAGACATTACCTCGTCAAATCCAATGGTTTTAGGAAATGGGTTTTATTGTGGAGGTTTCGATTTGAACAAGGTCATCCATCAAAGCATGGAAGAGAGAATAATGCAATACTTGGAATTCCTCTGCCAAACATATACACAGGATGTGGAAGCATTAACAAAGAAGACAAATTGTTTGACAGACCGCCTCAAGGGAAATGTCTTCTCAAAGAAATGTAATGATTACTTGATATACACAAAAGGGGTCTACAATCTTTCAAGTGAATATAATGGCACATACGATGCCATGTTCTGCAACCTTTTCCAACACCATGCACGCCAAAATGAGAGCCATTCGAGAGTACAAACATTCATCAAGCTGTTATCAAAACAAAGCTTTTATCAGATGTTGTTGTTGCAAGTTCCTTTGTAGATATGTATGTTAACTGTAGAAGCATATACAAAACATGTATATTGTTTGACAAATTTCTTTGAAGAAATGCCATCGAATGGAGTAAATTAGGCATTCGTTATGGGGGGTAAAAATTCAGATAGAAAAGAAGAGGTAGCTGATCGCTTCAAAATACAAGTATAAGAGTCATATTACCGATTTGAAAAAGAGACATGCATTCTTATAGTGTGGACAATATAAAACATCTCATTCAAATAAAGATATCTATGAAACTGTGTGAAGGGAGACTTAGCAAAATGCATAAATACCTTGTGAGTCATTGAGCTAGCCACTGAACAAGAACAAGGTAAATCAAGGAAGTCAAGTTTGAATCTTCATTCACATGGCAGTTTTTCTCATTGTGAACACATGAACAGTTATACAAATTCCCTCAAACAAATGTAGCCTCATGAAGATCACGATAACAGAAGCCAAGCCAAATGCAAAAGCACAGACATGACAGCAAGTTGTTTGACAGAATGCCTAAAAAGGAAATAGGAATCTCATAAAATACAATGGTTTTATGCCTCAAATACACGGTGCAACAACTATTTGACAAAATGGCACAAAGAGTAGTCATATCAAGGAACAAAATGAAACGATGGGTAACGCAGAAGCACAAAATGGATTTGTTGAGAAGTGTATCAGAAACTCTCGAGAAAATGCATTTACTGATGTCAAATTTAGGGACTTCCATCGAAACATTAAGGATAGCGGAACCTTGTTTAATGCTATAGTTATTAATGCTTCGGTAAACATGCACGCTAAATGTGGATTCATAGACAACGCACCCAAATGGTTTGACAGAGTATTACAAAGAGATGTCATCACATGGAATGTGAATTGATTGGTTACAGCGTCTTCAATAAATCTCAATTCTCCGCAGCTTGTGTACGCTACAAATATCTTAATAAAGTTTTAAGAACTTCTGAGCAAATACAATCGACCTCTATCAAAGTGTGACCGCCCACCTTGATATTTATGCAAAGTGTGAGGAGAAAGCATGCATTCGAACTGTATGAAAAAATGCCAACCCACAGTAGTTGTATGTTTTCTTGGAACAAGGTCATCTATGAGTAAAGGTCAGTTATTATTATAACTTCAACTCATTGGAAACTGTGATATCTTCTTCAGACTGTCTCAAAGATATGCTATGTCATGGAAAACATGATTGCAGTATGTGCGAGCAATCAACTTGTTTGGAAAGTTACAAGAAACCCAAGCAAATGTTATCGGCTTCTATGAGCCGCATTCCGTAATCTTACTAAGCATCCTCCCTGCGTGCGTCATAATGCAAGCTTTCAAAACAATGCTTGGGCGCCCTTCCAAACATGAAAGAAAGCATTTCGGTCAATCAAAAACCAAGCACGATAACTGTTCAACCAAACGACTGTAGAAAAGCAATGTGTGGCAGAGTTAAGAAGACACATAAATTGTTTGACAGAATGACATAGGTATGTCATCTCACAGAATACAGTGATTCCAAATTCTACAAAATATGGTTAGATTCAAAAGCTTCAAAGAAAATGTAAGTGGCAGGCATAGTGCCAAGTTCCGCCACTTTTCACCAGCATCCTCCCTACCCGCGCAAAAATGGGAGTCTTGAAACAAGTTATGGGCATCCATGCAAGCTTACCGGTGGAGAGATCTTTTTGAGATACTACAATTGGAAATGCTCTGACATATAAGCATTCAAGTTGTGGAATCGTAGAGAACGCACTTGAATTATTGGACAGAATGTCACGAAGAGCTGCCATCTCATGGAATGGAATGAATTGATTGTAGAATGTGCACAAAATGGTATTTTGCAAGGAAGCTCTAAAGAGTTGAATTAAAGTACTCTTTTTTTCTTTTTTTTTAACCTTCATGTTGGTGGTCACTAGCTCGTTCAAAATCATGTGTATGAGAAGGACACGGTGTGATCCCTTGAAAAGCATGTGTAACCCGAGGATTATTGATTGAGGAAGAATTGAAGAGGAACGTGAACACTTATCAGAGTTCCTCAAAATCCCAAGCTACGACCTGAAGGATTATAAATAAGGAATATAAATTGTTTTCCAAAACATCTCATGGCGATGTCACCTCATGATATGAGGTTTAACATATATGCATAGAATAAATTCAATGCAAGGAAACTTTGTTCGTTAATATAGAGTATCTTAATGCAGTCCAGTTTGCATTAGAAAACATTATAAGACATGTTTCAAAGGATTCCAAACTATTGTAAAGCCAAAATATGAAGCTCCTTTAGTTGAAGAATATGAGCTTGGGATTATTGTGTTTGATGCAATTTCATCTGCTACGGATAACGTCAATATCTTGTTAAACCTTGATGGTAGGTTATATGGCCTGGAAACCGTATATGTATCGTACAATAATGGTGACATCATATCGAATAAAGTCCTTCGTGATCCCAATTGTCTACGTTGTGATGAAGTAGGACTCAAAGCCAAAATTTATTCAATAAATATGGAGGCCCGATCAGATCTTGGAAGGAATCTTATGGGAATTAAAGAAAATGATGGCTTAATGATTGCTTGAATCAATATGCACGTGTTTGATCTCAAAACATCATGAGGTGGTCAATGAAAGATAAAGAAAATATAAAATGGGTAGTGGTTTAGTTGGGTTGAAAGCCATAAAAGAGTGTTCTTGCTTGATGTAGAGGATATGTCACATCTTCAAACACGGTAGAAAGTGCTTGGGATTTTAATGTAGCAGGATATATAAAAAGTCAAGACATCTACCTAATGCTATGACAAGAGATTGAAAGAAAGAATCAGTTATTGGTTAGTATGGTGAAAATTTTAAAATGCATCTAGTAACTAACATTGAATACGTGATGATTATCACCATGCATCAAGGTTTATCACCAAGATTATTGCTAAAAAGAAAATATATTGTGAGAGACATTGAATGCCTTTGAGAAATAGGTGACATCTTGATCAACTACATCAAGGTAAATCATGCTATAATTCTAAAACCAGTGATTTTGGTGTCACCAACTGTAAACTATGCGAAGGAAATTGTAGTAAAACTATACAAATCCAGGTTCACAAACTGTGTGGCGAGATGGTTACAAGTACCATAGATAAATAAAATGAAGATTGAGAACTTCTTCAACAAGGCCAATATCCCATTTACTCTTTTATGTTATGGACTTTAGATTACCTTTTTGTAATTTGTGACTTTAGTCACTTTTGGTCGAAGTTAAGAAGTTAACTATTTTTGTGTGAAATTTGTGAAGTTAATAACCTCGTTCAAATCGCGCAAAAGGAAGTTAGTTATTAACTTGAAAAAGAAGGTAGTTACTAGGTAGGTATCTTGTGTAGCCTATAAATACAAGGCACTTTGTAATGTAAAGGGGACCTTTGACAAAGGAGGGAAACTCTAGAGAATTTTATGTTCGCATGTTGTATAGAATGGTTTATGAATTTGTATATTTTCATGAAGATAATAAAGGAAACATTTAGATCATATGTTTTAGATTTCCTATGTTATCATTACCAATCTCTCATATGTTGTATTGGTAATCCTTCTATGTCATTATGCAAATCATAATATGTGCAGTTTAGATAATGATATGCAATAGGCTTTGATATCTTAGCTTGAGTATGTTAAAGTAGTTGATCTCTTCGTATGTTGAGATTCATCTTCTTTCATTCGTTATCTTTGTACATTGAATTATACTTTCTTTTAACATCCTTGTAATCTGTCATCCTTTGTGAAATCCTGCTTGGTATTCGTATGCCTATCATTTGGGTTTCTTTTGTTCATCTTGTTTTTGTTTTTTGTTTTCTCCTTTTTGTACTTTCGGGTTAAAAGTACACAAAAATCTCAAAAACCCTCATCATACGAGGGAGTTGCCCCTCTCAAACGCAGAGGAAGATTATTATTTTATAACAATGTCTCCAACTATTGGAATGTTTGTCACCACACATTGGGAAACAAGGTCAGTTTCAAGGAAACAACAAGAGTGACAAATGTGTTTACCAACAGGTGTTTAGTGACATTCCACCAGGTAGACTACCAAACAGGGGCATTGAGCACATCATTGAGTTAGAGGAGGGTGCAAAACCTGTCATCATCACCCCATACAGACACCCCAAGCGACTCAAAGACGAGATAGAGAAGACAATAAAGGAGTTGCTTGATATAAGGGATATTAGACCTAGTAACAACCCGTTTGGATCTATAATTGTGTTAGTTAAGAAGGATGGGAATCTACATATGTGCATAGACTAATGAGCTCTGAATAAGAAGACAAAAAAAAACAGATATCTCGTACCCCACATAGATGAGTTGATTGATGAGTTGCATGGGGCATGTCACTTCTCTAAGATCGACTTGAGGTCTAGATACCATCAAATACAAATGAGAGAGGATGATGTGGAGAAGATAGCATTCAGGTGTCACAATGGGCATTTCGAGTTCTTGGTTATGTCATTCAACCTAACCAATGCACCAACCACATTCCAGTCCTACATGAATAGGGTGTTTCAGCATCAGTTGCAGAGGTTTGTGTTGATTTTCTTCAGTGACATCTTGGTATTCAGTCGGTCTTGGGGAGAGCACTTGAGACACTTGGAGGAGGTGTTAGACATTTTGGAGAGGGTGTCCTTGTATGCCAAGGAGTCCAAGTGTGAGTTCGAGATGAGAGTCCAAGTGTGAGTTCGAGATGACAAAGCTACTCTACCTGGGGCATATTATCAATGCAGAGGGAGTTAGAGTTGATCCGGAGAAAATCCGGGCTATTATTGATTGGCCTCCACCCAAGAATCTCACACAGCTTAACGAATTTTTTGGGTTATGTGGTTTCTACAGATGATTTGTGAAGGGGTTTTCACAACGGGCAACACCTCTCACAGATTTAACGAAGAAAGGGGCCTTCATTTGGACCAAGGAGGCACAATAATGTTTTGATCACTTCAAGCAATTGATGAGCTTGTGCCCAGTACTTGCATTACCAGATTTCACTAGGCTCTTTAAGTTACAGTGTGATGCTTCAAGAGAGACTTGGTGTGGCATTGATGCAGAACAAGCACCCCATAGCATCTAAGAGCTGGAAGTTAAGGGGGGCAGAGAGGAGTTACAGTATTTATGACAAGGAAATATTAGCCATCATGCATGTGTTGGCTAAGTTCAAGCAATACCTGGTGGGCAGCAAATTTGTAGTGAAAACATATCATAACATCTTGAAACATTTCCTTAGCGAGATATCATCAGCAAAAACGGGTTAGTAAGCTCCAGGCTTACGATTTTGATATTGCTTATATGAAGGGGAAGAAGAACATTGTTGCTGATGCATTATCGAGGAGACCCCACTTGTGCTCCATTGGTGAGATTGTAGATGATTGGCGAGGTTTGATTTATGCTGACTATGCTAAGGACACATGGGCTTCTAGCATTATTGATGGGACAGTACAGGATGATAGATATACAATTGTAAATGATCTCATCATTTACAAGGGGTGGATCCTTTTAATACCAGAATTGAAGATGAAGACATATACTGCATGCTTTCCATGATGCACCTATGGTCGAACATCCTGGATACTTTAAGACATACCGGCAAATATGAGAGAGATTCACTTGGAAAGTGCTTAAGTTAGAGGTCCTCAGATATGTGCGTGAGTGCCCTACCTACCAACAGAATAAATAGGAGCACACCTTTCCCGTGGGTTTATCGTAGCCCTTACCCATTCCGAGTAGGAAGTGGGAGTGTATCTCAATGAACTTCATCACAAACTTTTCCAAAGCCCAAGGCAGAGATTGTATCTATGTGGTGGTAGATAGACTTACTAAATTTGCCCATTTCTTTCCGATCGCCACTACTTATACAACAACACAGGTGGCGGATTTGTTTATCTGAGAGGTATTCAAACTTCATGGGTTACCGAGGAGCATAGTCAATGACAGGGACAACAAGTTCATGAGTCGTTTTTGGCAAGATTTGTTTAGGCTCAGTGGCACCAAGCTCACTCCAAGCACTAGCTACCACCCCCAAACAGATGGTCAATCAGAGGTTGCTAATAAATGGGTGGAAGGATACCTTCGAAAATATATATCGGGGCAGAAAAAGGCATGGGTTAGGTGGTTATATCTATGTGAGTACTGCTACAACAAGACCTACCACATGTCCATCTAGATGTCACCCTTTATGGCATTATATGGATATGATGCACCCAACTTTCTGGATTTACTTTTTCGTGACAGCAAAGTACCTAGTGCCAAGGACCTCTTGCAGGACAGTCAAGATATTATGAGGGCCTTGAAGGAGAACATCCAAAAAGATCAGAATCAACAAAAACGGTATGTCCATCGGCGCAGAGTTGAGTGTTCATTTGAGGTGGGTGATATGGTATAACTTATGTTGCAGCCTTACAGATAATCCACTCTTAGGAAGAGTGGTGCCGAGAAGCTTAAGCCATGTTACTATAAACCATTCAGGTTTATCAGGCGGATTGGTGAGGTGGGTTACGAGTTGGAGTTACTTAAGAAGGTGATTGATCGTAATGTGATACCTTCTGGAGTGCTACCACCCCTTGATGAGGAGGGGAAACTAATTTTGGTCCCTCAGGCTATTGTGGATACACATAAGAGGAGACTGAGGAGGAGAGTTATAAGGAAATATCTGGTTAAGTGGAAGGATTTGCCAGTGGACGCTACATGCGAGAGTGAGCATATTTTGCAGCACCCGAGATTGAGGTTGTTTGAGAACTGAGGTTGTTTGAGGACAAGCAATCTCAAGGAGGGCAGACTGTAATGTCCCATCCTTAGACAGGGTCGTTGGCAAATGAGGTTGGCCTATCAATTGGTTCTCGTAGGCCAGCAGATTGTGTAGGGGACCCTTTCTGGGGCTTATGGAGACATATAAGGGCTTTGTGAGCCAGTTTGACCAGTCTTGGGCAGTCTCCTAGAAATTAGGAGGAATCCATATTTTTTAGGGATGAACAGGGAGTTGGCAGGGACACACCAGGAGACCCTTGGGATGAGCCCGGAGACTTCTGGCACAGTTCTTATTTTTAGGAGAGTTCCTAAATTTTAGGAGATGATTATCAGTTAGCTCACAGTGGTCAAACAACACCAATGGACAAGAGCCATCAGACGAAATACAGATTGGGGTCCAGATGAGTGAGCTAAAAATAATTTGGGAATAATTTAATTATTTCTTATGTTTGGCTTAATAAATTAATGTTAAAAAGTGATTATTATAATCACTTTATGATATAATAAGTTATTAGAATAATTGGCCTCAGTACCTAGGAGACAAATTAAGTTATATGTTAATTAAGGGGCCAAATTTTATAATGAATAATGACCCCCTCATGAGGTTCCATCCCTAGTAAGGGGCTTTGATTTAATAAAATATTATTTTATGTTTTAAAAAGGTGGGAAAACCCTAGAAGGCATTTGAACCAGCTCTTGGAGCGAAAAAAGAGATAAAAGAAGGGAGAAGAGCTATTTTTGATCCATCCAAACTTGTGAAAAACTTATGCAATTTGTGTGAGAGCCATGAGCAGTGGTTTTCAGCAAATCTACACTTTCTGAGAACAAAATCTCTTACAGAGACAATTGCCTGTAGGTGTGAGATATCACCCAAGGGTGATTTACAGGGAGAATTTCATTATAGATCGAATTTGGGAGAAGAAATTCATTGGAGCTGATTGTATTAAAGCAGTAAATCCCAGGTCAAAATTGGAGGGCTTTGAAATCAAATTCTTACATCATATGTTCAACTGTACAGCTTAGGGTTTGAAGGTTTGCACATCTGATTGGACGTAGCCTGGGAGTTCTCAGTTCAAAAATTAGTTGCAACAGTTTGGGGGCTGAAAACAGTGTGGAAACGGATCAAGCTTGGCATTGCAACAATTAGTTGGAAGAAGTTGGTCCTCTACCAAGCCGTACACCTCCAAAAACTGCTTTCTTTCCTTCAAATCTGGGCGGCAGCACCTGGTAACAACAAGTGAATTTGAAATGAAACTCTGAAATGCCCATCATTTACCTTGTACGATCTTGTACAACAATTCTACTAAACAAAATTTGTTAGAAAAGTTCATTCTTGGCATTTGGTTTGCATAATTGGTAGTTTTCAGAGTTTTGTCTTTTTGGTGTTGTAATTATTATCTATTTAAAAACTAAAAAAAAAAAGAAAAAAAACTCAAAATAATATTGAAAAGATCAAAACCCAAAAAATAAATCAGAACACCTGCAAAAATAAGACTTAGCCAATTTCCACATTCCGGGGGTGCTCACTATATACAAAATCTGAAAACGATTGAAACTAGTTCTGGCAGCAACCTTTTGAACCCATAGTTACAAGACTCGGACTCGGCAAGCTGATTTTTGACTCGGACTTGGCATCCGGACTCAGAAAAAACTCGGCAAAACTCGAATAATTGAAAAACCCAAGAAATTCAAAGTTTTTTAAGGATTTAAAAAATATTTCATGCATCATTTAATCAATTAACATCAAAGACACAATAATTGAGATAAATAGAAGCTACTTTGCACACATACAAAGTTTACATTGATCACATTAGTATAAATGCAAATTTCTGAAGGAAATAAGTTAAACTAAATAACACATTAGAAATATAAATAGTGTGAATGTCAAATGTCTACAATATTCATGGAATATGAAATCCATTGAATCAAAAGTTCAAAACATATATCAGAATAAAAGCTAGAGCCTAGAAGACTAAGGCTCAAGAGTCAGAGTAGCCTATGATAATGTGATATGATCATATGCGATACTTAGAAATCAGATATGTAGTGTGAGTTTTGAACTATTTGACTCCATATGAGATAATAGTAAATGACATTACTATTAGTATTAGTGATTTGATATTTTGATTCAATGGTTTTAATGTTCAAACTTAAACCTTTTCATTGCTCTTGTATTCAAAGCTCTATGTTATGATATTTCTTGGAAATTATTGAATTATATTTAAAAATATATATTTGTCTCCAAGTAACCTTCGTCTCCTATTTTTGAAAATTAGTTGTACCAGTACTGGTAACATTCTCCAAGTCTCCCCGTATCTAGGTGACTATGAAAGCAAAAAAGAAGGCAAAAAAAGCAAACCTTGATTGGCCTACAAGTGACAAAAATGAAACTTGTGAAAAAAAATAATAATAAAAATAAAAATAAATAAAAAAGTAACTTTTCCTAAAAAGTAGTTGTCAGAATTGATCCCAAGCAATGTTGATCTTCATCCCTTGGCCCTTCTAAACAACTCCATAGTATCAAAATATACATTTGATCATGCTTTCTCTCTTTCAATTTTGATGACACTCCTGAACCTAGATTGAACTCCTAAACTTTGCACTGGTAAGAGACCGAAGACTGAAATAGAAACACCTAAACAAAGGACTAAAATGAAAAAACTAGGGGTCCCCATTTGCAATGGGGACGGGCAATGTGTGATTACATCACAACAATACGAACACTCATTTTTGGGACAAATTTGTAACTCTAGGCAAAATAACTAGAAAAATATTGGTTGGACTACAATTATACCTAAATTGGATTTCCCTAATTTTGATGGTGACAACCTACAAGTTGGTTGTATAGAGAAGAACAATCTTTTACAATCAATCAAACTCCGACAACACAAAAATTGCTATAGCTCCATTTAATTTGGAACATCAAACTATCAAATGGAATCAATGGTTGGGTAAAGCATATGATTTCGTCACTTAGGACCAATGTTGAGAGTAGTTTTTTGCCACAATCGAGCACAAGGATTTTAAGGGCTTTAAATAAATCGGCAAATTCACTATGTTTGTGGCTATTAGATATAGTTTGCAAAATTGACAGAAACATTTTGTGCAGAAGTAGAAATGTTTCAACCCACCACTTTGATGGAAGTTGTTGGGTTGGACAAATTAGCTTAAGATAAATCTACATCCCAAATTTGTCGCTATGAAGCACAACTGTAATGTCCCCCTTTTCTATAGTAAGATTTAATAATAAACGATAATAAATTAATTAATAAATGAATAAATAATAAAAAATTATAATATAGTTTATTATTATATTATTAATATAATAAAAATATAAATTGATATAATATAATATTATCTCTTAATGAATGAATATAATAATATAATATATTATAATACTATAATATATTCTTAATATAATAATAATAACCAATAAATAAATAATAATATATATAAAATATTTATACTAAATATATATATATAAACATTTGAAATTACATTATCATAATATTAAAAGTGAAGTTCAATGGTTCTCATTGAGCCCACCAGGGTTCAAATCTCGTGAAGACATCTAATAAGGGATGAGGCCGGGATTGTGCCCCGGGCAAATTTGGCGGAATGGATACCCCTCAGTCCTTGGCTCTCAGCCAAAGAGAACGAACTATTCTCAAATATATATATATATATTATTAAACATATAATATATTATACCTTCAAACCATTTATAAATTAACATATAAAATAATACTAAATATCATAAAATAATATAATACTAATTATAAATGTTTAGAACAATGACCTAAGGAAAGGTCACTACCTTTCCTCACCCACGGGTATTTATGAAAGAACGAATCAATAAAAAAAAGGAGAAAAAAGAAAGAAGGAAACCAGCGATCAATATTGAAAGATCAGAAAAGAAATAACATCAGTATAGGCAGCGTAGGACGGATATATATATTCCACCCTTAACCAAGCGGCGTTATTATTACGTGGTTTCCCTGTCCATCATATGAGAGACCACTCATCTTTTCTAATAGAAGATTCCAAGTCAACTGCAGTAGTGTATATATATATAGTTAGAGTTAGTGATGTTATACTTTGTTTATAATAGTACTAAATGAGGCATTAAGATATCAGGATGATATTAGGAATACACAGCCAGTAAGAGTAAGTGTATATATATATATAACCAGAATTATATAGCTTGGTATACTAGAAAAATAATTACTAATATTAATTAGAATTATATATATTATATCTAAATTTTATATATATATATATATATAATTGGATCATATAACTAAAAGAATTAATATATTTGGACTGCAGCAATTACAATATATATGTATATATAATTAAGAATGAAATCTGAATTAGATATCAAATATGTTATACATGTTTATTAATATATTTGTAATATGTAAAATAATAACATATATTCAACTAATTCCTTAATCACTCACTAATTACAATTAAGAGGATAGGGAGTGTGTGTAGGAAGACGCGGGTAAGTCGGTCACATGATGGAAAGATCCTGAGATAGGTAGAGCCTTGAGGGAATCCACTTGTAGACTGTGCAAGCATCCTAGTACAGTAAGGTAATATAGTGTTGTGTCTGATATAGTGATATGGATATGCAAATATTAGGGTATCGCTTATAGCGATTGTGGTTGTTTCTGATTTGAATTTAGACGCTTGCAACAATGCTAGATGTTTTTGTTTCTAATCTGACTCGATGTGCTTGCAACAATGGTGGTGCTCTCTGATATTGATCTTGAAATAAATACTATTGTTTCTTGACTCTAGGTCAATGCTCAAATTGAGCAATCCAAATAGGATACATAAATAAAAGAGATAAGATTTGATGATGATTGCTTGAGTGAATTCAATCTCCTTATGTACCTTGCAATACCGAAGGGATTGCACCTCTTGATTGTTGAAGGGACATCTCTCTTCCAAATCTGTAATGTCCCCATTTTCGCGAGCATCAGAGTTTGTTTGGATTAGCCTAACATTGGCCCTTGTAGGCTAAGTCAAATGGTTAGAGGGTTCCCAGTTGGCAGAATAGGAGGCTCTTTCCCTTCTAGAGTACAAAAGCGTTCAAGATTTGCTCTTCGTTTGGTTCAGTTTGGTACACTTAATATTTATAATAAGGCATCTATCCAGCATTTCTATATTTGGCAGGGTACCTGGACCGGCCTCAGTTGCAGTGACGACCTTTGGCATTTTTGTTGATCAAGTATTCAGGGATTTACTAATTATAGTAAATCAATGGTTGATAGAAATGGACCTCTTAGCACTTGCAAAATTTTCCATGGTTCCAAGCTCTTTCCTCTTATCTCTGCAATTATTTTTGGCCTTTGGCTAAAGCCCTAAGTCTTGTGTCAAAATTTGGCTAAAACCCTAAACCCTCAAGACTTGTTCTAAATTCATGTTACTTTTCCAAGTCACTTAAGTCAAGTTTTAAGTCATGTGCACTTTTCCAGGCCTTTATCTCTTAATCTCGTAACCCCGACCGAATATTCTTTTTCATTCAGCGATCAAGCACAGGCCGTCGATAAAGTTCTCTTTAAGTTTTCATCTCACGGTTGGCGCGTAATCTCAGGATAAAAGTCAAAGTCATGGAATATTTGGAGATTTCGCGCACACCGTAGATCTTGCTCTGTCTTGGTCTTGATCGTATGGTTGGCGCATGATCGCTAGACAAAGGTGATGTCAGCTTTTTTATTTGGAGATTCAGCGAGGGCCGTTGATCTTTCTCTTTTCAAGTCATGATCTTGCGGTTGGCGCTAAGTCTCGGAATGTAACCCGAGTCAAGGATTTTATTTGGAGATTCAGAGATAGCTTTGTCTTTGAATCTCGTGATCTAACTGTGGTCTTGACAGGGTTATCTTTCCTCTTTGGTCGCTGAATCTCTGAATAGCTCAAGGGTTAAGTTCTTTGTCTCGAGATTAAGCGAGGGTCGTAGATCTTGTTCTTTGCTTGGTTTCATCCTAGGACTAGCGCGTGATCTCGGAAAGAAATGAGCAAGTATAGAAAGATTCAGAGATTCAACGCAGGTTGTCGATCAAGTTCTACTTCTGACGTAATCTGATGGACTGCGTGTCATCTCGTAATATAACTTGAGTTAGACAAGTGGTTCAGCGACTTTGAGTTTCACACAGTCGCGCAATCTCCAGATTTGATCATGGTTAAGAAAGGTAAGTTTGAGTTCTGGTGGAGTTTGCACGGAAAAGGATTGTGGTCGTTGATCAGAGCAGAGATCTGGGGCTGGCGTTTAATCTCGTAAGGATTTGATGAAGTACTCAGAAACTTGGCGAGGGCCGTTGATTTTTCTCTTTTCAAGTCATGATCTTGTGGTTGGCGCTTAATCTCACATTAAGAGATGATGTCATGATATATTTGGAGATTACACACAGACCGTGGATCTTGTTTGGATCGTGTGCTTGGCGTGATATCTCGAAATAAACTCAAGGGTTAAGTTTTTATCTCGCGACTTGGAGATCCCTTCCGTACCGTGATCTCTAGATAGACCTTGAGTTAAGCATCGTTAAGTTCTGAGCCAAGTCGAGTCGCACGGATATGATTTGGGTCGTTGATTAAAGAATCTTATGGTTCTCGTGTAATCTCGAAATAAACTCTGGAGTTAGTAAAACATTCTGCAACTTAGATTTTCTTTCAGTCACTGAATCTTGGGATGGACTAGGGTTTTGATCAAGTTAAGGTTAGTCAAGCATGGGTTGTCTGAGATCAAATCTGAATTGTGGATGCAGTGTTGATCCTGTGGATGGCGCGTAATCTCATAATATTTTGCTGATGTCACAGAAAATCTCAAGATTCAGCGCAGGCCGTTGATTTTGCTAAGTACTTGCCTTAATCTTGTGGCGTGCGCTTAATCTCGGAATGTGACCCGAGTTAAGTGGAAAGTTCTCGCGACTTGGCAATTCCTTCTATCGCGTGATCTCCAGATGAACCTGGGTCAGGATCAAGTTAATGTAAAGTTTCCAAGGATCAAATCCGAACCGTTGATATGTCTTGAATCTACGACGTGCGCGTAATCTCCCAACATACCCAAAGTTAAAGAAAATGTTCAACGACTTGGAGATTACACAGTCGCGCAATCTCTAGATAAACTCGGGATTAAAAGCTAGTCAGAGACAGGTTAAAGGCCAAGGACAAAGATAAATTAAAATGCAGACAAGGCAGATTTAATCCAACAGACAGCGTAAAGCCTCGAAAATAAAGTGATCGAAATCTAGTCATTGAGGCATTGCGCCTTGCTGCCACGTGTCCAATCTGATCGTGAGCCCGGGTAACATAAAGGAATCAACAAATATGTTTTAAACTTGTGATACGGCTTGATCTCGACCGTCCAAATTGTTGTCCGCGCCACCTGTGACCGTTCTAACTATAATTTAAACATTTGAATCTATTCTCAGAGGGTTTCATGGCGGTAGACTCAGATATTTGATCTCAGAGTTATTAATGATAGATCTGAACTTATGGATCGATTCTGAACAGTTGTTGAAGACCAAAGAGATACAAATCTGATATACTGAGATGCATTAAAGACCAGAGTTGACAGATAAGAGTTTTATAATCAAAGGATAAACGTATACAGCGGCGCCTGGTCATTTCTGCATTTATGTGAGCTACTTTCATAGTCATGCCTTGGGAATTCTTCGACCTCAGGGTACTGCGCTCACATCCATGGATTAGGGCAAATTGATTACAGTTCGGATTTGCACAGATTACAGAGAGATAGGGTTTCAACTTGACATCATAATTGAATGCTTGCATTGATTAGTTGTAACCCTAACCCTAAATGGTCCAAAGCTTGTAGCATTCTTGTTCCTATAAAAGAATATTCAAGACCATTTAGAAAGGGCTAGAAAATTGGGAAAGTAGAAGGCATTAGGCTTATACTTGTTTCTAGTCTAGGATATAGCAGATGTATTTCAGATTGTGTTGAGATAGAATAGAATGCTTATGATCTTTTGCATATTATTGAACTGTGTATTTCCTTGTCATATTGTTGCAGAAGCAAGACTTCATCATACTTAATATAAGTATTCTCAGGTTTTAAGTCTCTCCTTTGTGATATCTCTATGAGTTGTAAGTTTTATGGCTTATTGTATAAGTCTTGCTTATACATATGTGTATTCCAAAAGTCTTTGATCTTAGATCAAATTAAAATGCTTTGGATATTACATTGATTCTATCTGGTTATCTGCTTAAGGATCTTGTAGTGTGTGATCTGAGATATTTATGTTTATGGCTTTGAATCTTTACCAATATGGTGTTTCAGCTTCAATATTGTATTTAGGAATTTGCCTAATGGATAAGGCACTGATCTAAAGCAAGTATTTTTTGTGGAGATATAAGTCTAAGTGGTTCGGCTATGTTCTGTCCCACGAATTTAAATCAAACTCATTACCAAAGTTCTTTAAATTTACAGTTGTTCTTATCCCACCCATGGTAGTAGAGAGTCAATGAATGCTAGGTTGTCATTTAGTACTTACTTACCATCTATCTGTTGTTCAAATCCAGAAGTAAAAGGTGTTGTAAAGAATTGAGTTTAGTCTGGATTAGGTGTACCCGCCTTGGTTTTGCAGAGCCAAAAGTGCAGAGGGCAGTCTTGACCCTATAGTTGGTCCAATTATCTTACAAAGCTTTCATACTTGGAGCTAACCACTCCTAACATCAGTCGTAAGATATATTGGTTGCTTTTTGTGCATAACAGTTTTAAACACCAACAAGAGCCTTACTATTTTTAGTAAGGCACCCTGGTTAGCAATGAACACATTGGACTAACTCCTGGTTCTGACAGAATCAAGAAATAATGAGTATATTTTGAGTTATGACATTTTAATTATTAATAAAGTGATACTTTATTAATAATTAATTAAAAGTGCACATCATTAAAGGTTATTTGACTTTATTATTAAAAGGGATTATATATGATCATAAAGTCAAATTATAAGTGCATATGTGGAATAATGTAAAGTGCCAAGTTGAAGGAGGATATAAGTGATTATTAAAATATACTTTATATTATTTCTTTGTGCACCAAATGGAGGGAAATAATAAAGTATTATGTTTCAAATATACCTCAAAAGCAAATATAAAATGGAAATCCTGTGAGGTGTGAAGGAGAAGCTCCAAGGCGAATTGTAATGAGGATTTATAAATTCCTTCAAATGCTAAAATCGAATTCATTCTATTGAGCATTTGATGATTGTGGATTTGTGTTGTTGAGAGCCAGGGATTTTCAAGTTTTCTGATATGATGGAATTGTGAATTCTATCCAGATAATGCACTTTGAATTGGTTTTCAGAGCCAGTGAATTGTGCCAAGGGTTGGTTTCATTCAGAGCCAACATTGTGCTAAAATTGTGATCAAATTGGAAGAAGGATTTCAGCGTTTAATTCCAGAGAGGGGTTATAGGCCAGTAAATGATTTGTTGAATGCAGATCGCTGCTAAATAAAGATCTATGTTAGAAATAGTGGCAGCCGCAGCACTAGTAAGAGTGTCAGTTCTTCATAAATATAGGCAGCGGTTCAAATATTGGGGGCCAGCATGACATAAGAGAGGGTCTACGTTTGATAGTAGAGAGCTAACATCATGTACACGAAGCGGCCAAGGACTGGAAGCTGCGTCTGGTAATCAAAGGCATCGGTTGATACATATAGTGGCACGTTTTGAGTCTAGGGTGCCAACAAATTCAAACTCCAAGCTTAGGCTTTAATAGTATCACCATTCAGAGGGCTGCAACTTCAATCTTGGATGCCAAATTGTATATAGGATACTGCTACATGTTCTCAATAGTCATTGATATTTAAGCTTATGTGCATTGTATGTGACTTTATAAATAGATTCATAGAGGAATTCTGAAATAGAGCTGTTAGCATTTAATTGCATTGTAATTAGTCTGTTTTCAAGCATTGTAATTTGAATTTCATGCATTGGTATAAGTTTGGAATTGCAAAACCATTCAATTACAAACAAGCAAACATATACATATTCAGAAAATCCGAATTTAAAGGTTGCATGCCAACCATTTGACGAAATGTCAAAAGGTCAGAGTTGAGTTTTCAAGGGTAGAACCATTGGGGTTCTTACAAAATCGTAACTCTCCATAGCATAACAAGTCGGTTTCAAAACCATTCAATTACAAACAAGCAAACACATACATATTCAGGAAATCTAAATTTAAAGGTTGCATGCCAACCATTTGACAAAATGTCAAAAGGTCAAAGTTGAGTTTTCAAGGGTAGAACCATTGGGGTTCTTACAAAATCGTAACTCTCCATAGCAAAGCAAGTCGATTTCCTAACAAATCCTACAATTTCATGATATCCATTAGTTTATTGCTTTTCACTCGTATAATCACTTCCCTCCGGGATTTTTTTATTCTTATTGTAACAATATCCTTTGATTGTTACTTAATCGCAATCACTATAATCAATAGTTGTTATCTCTTGTAATTTCTCCATGATTATTTAAGTTGTTGTCTTACTAATTGATCTGCATATCGAATCTTACTTGATATCTTCTTAGACTCGTCGTTATACATTAGTCTCTAACCATTATTATTGTGCTTCGATAATACGTCTGACTTTGAAATAATGTCGTATTGATCACTTGTGTCTTCAAGTACGATTGATCTGTAGTATGCAATCATGATCAACCCAAAGCAATTGGGTGCTTATCAGTTTCTCTTCATCGAACTATGTGATTGATTGACCTATTCAATAATGGTGGATCATTGATGTCTTATTAATTGTTGGTGTATCTGATTAATAGATCACTAATTGCATACTTGATCAAAGCAATTGGATGCTAGTAGCATCTTCCTTCATTGGATATCGATGAGGACTAATTGATCTATCTTTCAACTATGAAGGATAATCAATATGGCTCTTCTAACTATCGATATCAAGTTGATCTGTAGTTATCATGTTGACTGATGTATAGTGATTATCGACTGCTTGCATCTTCTTCAAATTTAAGATTGATCATTATTTGTTGATCGATAACTTGCCGATCGAATGATGCTCTTCTTGGATATGATATCTCTTTGGCATTCTGCTCTTCTTGGATATGATATCTCTTTGGCATTCTTCCTAAATGTTATCATGATGCTTGTTTTGAACATGTTGCTAGATATCTCCATCAACTTATCATTTTATAATAATTGCTACTGTGATGGTATTGATATGTACATTCCTCAAGTTTGATGGACGCATGAAGATCTATATTAAAGTCATCATGGATCCAAAGTCATCCTCATATCACATGCTAACTAGGAAAAATGTCATAGTTATAAGACTTCACAATTTTCCTCGATACACTTGGTGCTTATTTACTCAAACTAACTACTTGAATTCAAACACTAATTGCTAACTATCTTCTAAATATTTGGAGGTGTTTAAGGTCTTCCAACCCTTGACCACATAAGTGTTTAATTTCTATTAGGTTAAATATGGGGACATCACAGTCACCCCTATTTGAAAATGCTTGCCCACAGGCATTCTCAAATTCTTTCCTCCTTGGTAATTGAAGCAATGCCTTGTGCTTCCATATTTCTTCCTTATTAATTCTATAGAGAAGGGCATAGGTGTGGATCTTCTACAAGCCTTGCTAAACAATTCTTTGAAGAATCCTTGGACACCCTCCTTGAATCTCTTGATGTGTTTGATTTGTGTCATGAGAATAGATGCTTCCCTTGAGTGTGGTTTGTTAGTTCCTTCATGGAGCTTGTCTTCTAGCCTTTGATGTTGACTTTGTGATCTCCCTTTGATAGCCCTAAGAGAGCTTGGTGTTTCCTTAGGTGATACAACTTGTGGAGTTTCATCACGTAGCCCATTGAGGATGTACTTCTAGCCGTTCATCTTGAATTTAAAAGTCATGGCTTTAAAGTCTTGGGTGAAACTGCCAATTGCCTTTATCCATTGTATGCCAAGTACCATGTCTATTTTTCCTAATCCCAATACATGAAAATCATCTTTGAATACATAGCTTCTTATGATGACTTCTAGGCTTGGATCTAATGTATGGCATTCCAAGCTTGATCCATTTGCCAATACTACATCAAATGCTTCTTGTTCACAAGTAGGAAATCTTCGAGAAGTGACAAGCTTCATGCTTATGAAATTGTGGGTATCCCCGCTATCAATAAGAAAAGTTATGACTTGTTCTCACAAGGTTCCTTGTACCCTTTAAGTATCCTTGTTGGAAGATCCATTTAGCGTGGCTAGGGTACTGCTTTTCTTTTAAAAGGAAGGCGGTTTGGCCTAATCTTCCAAATCACTTTGTTCACTTCTTGAATCTCCATCATCCTATCCTTCACTATTAGGCCTTACTTATATGTAACGGATTTGTCCAATACCCATGCATTGATGTCCTAGCACCCAGGGTTCTTTGCATGTGAAGCACATCTTCTCCTCAATTCTTGTTGGGTTTCTTCATCCAACTTATTTCTTCTAGGTGTCTCCTTAGAGAATGGCAAGTTGGTTCGATCTTTGGGTTTTGATAGCTCTTTGAGTGGAGCTTTGTTCTTAATGGTTTCGAGATCCATATCCTTAGATTTCTTAATGGACTCTTGTAAGGTGTGAGGCTTGAGAGCCTTAACCCATCCTCTAAGTGGATCCATTAGTCAACCCATGAATAAGACTATTAACTCCTTTCAGATACGTCAATGACAAGGATTGACATTCCTTGGAATTCTATTATATATTCATCGACAGATCTCTTCTACTTCAATCGCTCCAAGTTTTAGAAATATAGCTTGAGGTCTTTGTTATCAAACCTTTCAATTAACCTTTCCTGGAATTCCATGTATGAGGTTATTCTTGCATTTCACATGGTCGTCATCCTGTGGTACCACCATTCGTGTGCGACTTCATCCAAGTGTAGAGCAGCATATTTGATGGCCTCTTCCTCTGACACTGGGTTCAATTGGAAGAATGTATCAATCTTCTGCACCCATGAATGTGTCGTCTTCCCCAATCCATCAAAGTAGGGGATGCTAAGTTTGTCCACTTTTATTTTCAACTTGGAATGGTTATCTCGGTTTCCTCTTCTTGGTATGAAATATCCCAAACTAGGATATTGTTTCAAATCTGATTTGGGTTTTCAATTTTTGCCATGTTTTGCTTCATTTCATTGCAAAATAACAGGTAAACATGCAAAGGAAACAATATAGATTTCCAAGGAAATAAGCGATTACAAACACAAATCTATTCATAATGATTCTGATATAAAACATGCATGGTTGTTACATCAAATATATTGTTGTTACAATGCTAGAACATGCATAAATTTTCCTCCAGAACATGTTTAAAACGATGGAAATCTGCTCAATGATGAACCCAGAGTGAGTTTGGGTTTCTGTCCAATCTACGAATATCCAAGGGTTTCCTTCCTCTAATATGGTTGCTATTGTCAAACCAGCTACAATGGAGAAATTGTCGAGTAACAAATCAACATCTCATAATAGAATGAGACTCCAAGCCCCAATCAAACCTTTTATAAAAGTTCCCAGCCAAAAAGCTATTGATTTCCTTCTAATTCTTTTATTTAGCAACTTAGGCAAATAATAATATTTGTCTTACATTTAAAAATTCACCCCCATGGCCTAGAAAAGACTTAAGTCATAACTTAAGTTGGCCCCTTTTTAATAATTGTCAATGAATAATTAATTTCATAGCAGCAATAACTATAGCTTTTTCCTCCTTTTATTTAATTAAACACTTAACCCCCTTATTAACTTAATGCTTTAGCCTATGGGGAGAATAGATAATAGGCTAGCATTAGTCTTTATTTATTTATTGACGTGCTAGGCAAAAAGGGGACATTACAGTCCTCCCTTCCCGGAGATTGCTTGCACTCAAGCAATCCACACCTGCATGCTGAAACCAAATGTCTGGATCCCATATCAACTTTAGGAATACTGCTCCACTAGTCCACTACGCTACTCTGATAATAATGACATTATGCCCGGAGTCAAGAAGCAACTCATCACACATGCTTTGAATACTCTTTACATCTTCTATGCTATGATGCACAAAATTTGCCCTCTTACTAGTTGCATCATCAATCCATGTCTCGTGACTATCTGCCAAAAATAGAATGCCAACATTAGGTGACCTGATAACATTGTCTTTTCTATAATTATGGGTTGCATTATCTTGAGGATGAAGAGATATATCATTGTTGTTATAACAATTAGCATTGTTGTCATGCGTTTGTGTCGTGTCTTCAACTTTTACAAACACTTCTTCATTGAAAACTTCATACTCAACACATGTAGACTCCTCTACATTAGCTATTTCACGTGTAAGGGCTGCAAACTCATGAGAATGAAAAAGTAAACTATTGTTGTCCCAAATCAGAATTTTTACCTCCTCTTTGCTTTCTTTGGAATCATCAATCACCACCAAATTTTGACTTGACTCATTTTCTTCCCAAATAAGCAAAGGTGGTAGTGTCTCAAATAAATCATCTTCCCATACCAAGGGTTTGTGTGCCAAGTTTCTCAAGAGTCCTTGAATGACATGTTCTGATTTTTCTTCATGTGTAGGAATTGTATCATCATAGGAATCAACTAACACACTAGAAGATGCATTGTGATGACCCAAAGGATTCATACCATTATTATCCATATCAATTTCATGCTTAACATCAAGAGAAGTCATGTTTATCTCTCTTATAGAATCCTCTTGTGAATCTTCTCGCAAAGATGATGAAGCCTCATGTGAGTCACTCCCTAATGCTTTCCTTTTATCCTAATGAACCAAATCTGCATGTTTATCAAATTCTTCATATAGATTTTTGCATACCTCCTTTGAGTTTTCTTTACTCTTATGTTGTTGTTTTGAACTTGTAGATGATTCTTCTTCTCTTTTTGGTATAAAGGTAGGTCGAAGTGGGTCTATCTGAAACTGTTGCAGCAGCCCTACCAGTTTTACTATGCCTTCTACTACTCTCACTTCTTGACCTTGATCGAGAATGGTCCAATCCCATCTGTCCCATGGCTGTAATCATACAGTCATGTAACTGCAGCAGCATTTGCTGTTGTTGTTGGGAAAAAGCGGTCAGGAAATCATTAAGCTGATTATTTATGTCCCTAGGCGGGCTTTATGCTCTCCTCTCACCCATTTCTTCAACAACGGGATAATCCTCAACTTCTTTTGCTTGTTGTCATGACTTGCTTTTGGTGTAATATCTGTGTGATCCTAACACTCTAGGGTGCATAGAACCAATTCAAACTGACTTGCTATAACCCACTTTCACAAACTAACCAAAAGTACCATGCAATTCTTTGGGTATCCGTCAAACTAACATACAACACAAATCCACTACCTAGGAGTGCTCAGAAATAACATGCAATGGTAACCCTCTTCATAGACTAATTCTAAACTGACATGCAACTAAAAAAGCTGACATGCAATTGAAAAATATGACATGCAGCCTTACAGGCTAGCAGGATTTGTGGCTCAAACACCACTGGAATATCCCAAATTAGGATATTGTTTCAAATCTGATTTGGGTTTTCAATTTTTGCCATGTTTTGCTTCATTTCATTGCAAAATAACATGCAAAGGAAATGATATAGATTTCCAAGGAAATAAGCAATTACAAACACAAATCTATTGATAATGATTCTGATATAAAACATGCATGGCTGTTACATTAAATATATTGTTGTTACAAGGCTAGAACATGCATAAATGTTTCTCCAAAACCTGTTTAAAACGATGGAAATGTGCTCAATGATGAACCCAGAGTGAGTCCACCTCTCAAATAGTGTTGGGTTTCCGTCCAACCTATGAATATCCAAGGGTTTCTGTTCTCAGATATGGCTGCTACTGTCAAACCAGCAACAATGGAGAAATTATCAAGTAACAAATCAACATATCATATTAGAATGAGACTCAAAACTCCAATCAAACCTTTTATAAAAGTCCCTAACTCAAAAGCTATCTAATTCCTTCTCCTAATTATTTTATTTAACAACTTAGGCAAATAATAATATTTTCCTTACATTTAATAATTCACCCCCATGGCCTAGGAAAGACTTAAGTTGGTCCCTTTTTAATAATTGCCAATGAATAATTAAATTCATAGTAGCAATAACTATAGCTTTTTCCTCATTTTATTTAATTAAACACTTAACCCCCTTTATTAACTTAATGCTTTAGCCTATGGGGAGAATAGATCATAGGCTAGCATTAGTCTTTATTTATTTATTGACATGCTAGGCAAAAAGGGGACATTACATGGTAGATGCTTCATTCGCAAATCCATATATTCATTACTTGACATTTCTGATTTGAAACCTCCATCTATACAATCCTGCCTAAACTGGTCGTGGAGATCCACCAATGTAGGTTCCACCTCCTCAGGTTGCTCATTTCTTGAAGTGAAGGTTGGTATCATGGGCCTTGAGCTTCTAGAAGGGGTTCTTTGTTTAGGGCTCCCATTAATAGATTGCCTTTCATTACCTCCCCTGTTTCCATTATTGTTATTTGTGAATTTGATTACTGTTTGGGTGAGCATGTTTAATAGTTGAGCCATTTTACTTTGTGTGTCCCTTTGCTCTACCAAAAACTGATCCATCCTCCTATTCAAGTCTCCTTCCTCGCCCATACTTGTACCTTCTTGCTTGTCTTTAGAGTTCTGGTTGGATTTCTTACGAAAGTATGTCTTTAGTTCTCTATTACTCATCAACTTTCATAGGATGGCAGGAAAGTTAGCACTGATACCACTTGTAATGTCCCCTTTTCTAATAACTTATAAAATTGGGACAATTAACTTGAGATCAATGGCAAGAGACTTCTTTCCTCAAAATCTCAAATGGCACTAAGTATGTCTTTAGTTCTCTATCACTCATCAACTTTCATAGGATGGCAGGAAAGTTAGCACTGATACCACTTGTAATGTCCCCTTTTGTAATAACTTATAAAATTGGGACAATTAACTTGCAAAGATCAATGGCAAGAGACTTCTTTCCTCAAAATCTCAAATGATACTAAGGATAATAATCTATGATATCACTTCTTAATGTTTATGCCAAACAATTGATAAGACATATGAGACAATATCACTGCTATCTCTGATTCAATCAATTATCTATATGCAAATGATTAGGTCTATATATCAGCACTTAGTGCAATAATGATAAGATAAGATATGAATGATTGACAAATATGCAATTATGATCTTAATATCAATATGTCTCACTACTAAATGATATTAGCCTTCTCTGATATGACAATTGGAAAATGAGCTGTGTTGATCAGAAGCTGTCTCTGTTATAGCAATATGAAGCATGCAACAAACTATGTCTTCCTATCGCTTATAGCGATGGATGATCTGCTGCTCCTTATATGAGATGTTGCTGTTTCAGACTTGTCTTATACAAATATGCAATTATGTATAATGATATGTTTTTGTATCTCATATAGTGATATGGATATGCAAATATGAGGGTATCACTTGTAGCGATTGGTTGTTGTTTCTGATCTGAATTTATATGCTTGCAACAATTGTAGATGATGCTGTTTCTGATCTGACTTGATGTGCTTGCAACAATGGTGGTGCTTTCTCTGATATTGATCTTGAAATATATGCAACTGGTTCTTGCACTAGGCCAATGCTCAAATTGAGCGATCCCAATAGGATATATAAATAAAAGAGATAAGATACGATGATGATTGCTTGAGTGAGTTCGATCTCCTTATGTACCTTGCAATACCAAAGGGATTGCACCTCTTGATTGTTGAAGGGACATCTCTCTTCCAAATCATATCTATCCATAGAATAACAAGTCAGTTTCCTAACAAATTGTATCATTTCATGGTATATATTAGTTTATTGCTTTTCACTTGTATAATCACTTCCCTCCAGGATTTATTATACTTATCTTAATGATATCCTTTGATTGTCACTTAATCACAATCACTATATCTTAATGATATCCTTTGATTGTCACTTAATCGCAATCACTATAATCAATAGTTGTTATCTCTTATAATTTCTCCATCATTATTTAAGTCATTGTCTTACTAATTGATCTGCATATCGAATCTTACATGATATCCTTTTAGACTCGTCATTATACATCAGCCTCTAACCATTATTAGTGTGCATTGATAATACCTCTGATTTTGACATAATGTCTTATCGATCACTTGTGTCTTCATGTATGATTGATCTGTAGTATGCAATGATGATCAGACCAAAGCTATTGGGCTCTTATCAATTTCTCTTCATCGGATGTATGTGATTGATCGACCTATTCAATAATGGTGGATCATTGATATGTCTTATTAACTGTTGGTGTATCTGATTAATAGATCACTAATTGCATACTTGATCAATGCAATCGGATGCTTGTAGCATCTTCCTTCATTGGATATCGATGAGGATTGATTGATCTATCTTTTAACTATGAAGGATAATCGATATGGCTCTGCTGGCTATCGATATCAAGTTGATCTATAGTTATCATGCTGACTGATGTATAGTGATTATCGACTGGTTGCATCTTCTTCAAATAAGATTGATCATTATTTGTTGATCGATAACTTGCTGATCTAATGATGCTCTTCTTGGATATGATATCTGTTTGGCATTCTTCCTCAATGTTATCATGATGATGTTTTGAACATGTTGCTTGCTATCTCCCTCAACTTATCATCGTACAATAATTGTTGCTATGACGGTCTTGATATGTACATTCCTCAAGTGTGATGGATGCATGATGATGTATATTAAACACCATACTTGCTCCTTGTTACCCTGAGCTTGTCATCCTAGATCCAGACTCATCCTCATATCACATGCTAAGTAGGAAAATCGTCTTATTTATAAGACTTCACAATTTTCCCTGATACAGTTGGTGCTTATTTACTCAAACAATCTACTTGAATTCACACACTAACTACTAACTACCTTCTCACAATTTTGAGGCATTCATGGTTTGACACTTCTTGACCACATAAGTGTTTTATTCCTATTAGGTTAAAGATGGGGACATCACAACATGGTGCAACCCGTGCAGGATAAATCCACACACTTAATATGCACTCATTACATTATAAAAACTTTATATGGTACTTGTGGGATAAATCCAGACCGCATTATTAACTACCTAACTATAATTACTACAATTTTGTAATACTAGAAGAAGGTTAGGAAATGAGTGTCCTAACAAACTGCAAATGTGCATAGAAAGGCAATAACTCTACAACACTCTCAAACCTTTGCGATTATGCAAGGAGCCCCTACTAGCTGATTACTAACACTAGTGTTTCCTTTGAAAGTCAAACGAAATAAAAATTATTCAACAATTGACATCCTTTCCTTAAAGTTTTCATAATTGTCCCTTGATACTATACATCCCCAATTCAATTCTCTTGCAAATTAGATCCATGTAGAAAGATAAAATAGAGTAGGCAATTTCATTCATTGCTTTTAGCATGCATATGTATAATCCAAACATGGTAATGACCAACACTAATAAAAGTGTGACCCAATTTCAAATCTCAACATTGCTATCCATATCTCAAGTGGAGATGTTAGAATATAAATTATTAAGGGTTATACTTTTATAACATTTATATATTATTCTATATGTAAGATAATAAAACCGTACGATTCATATATACTATATAAAGCATATGCCATTTAATAATTAATAATCTAATAGTAATTAGAATTTTGATTATTGATAAATGGTAATTTTGAATAGGTGTGATTAATATTTCAAGTATTTGTACCCCTTCTCCTATATTTAGGGAACTTCTATCTCATTGAGAGATAAGGGAATTTGGAGATTTACAGTGAATTATATCACTAAAGACAAGATGTATTATCAGCTGTGTTAGTGAGGAGAAGTGATATCCCCAAATTCTATCTATAATTTTATAGACAAATCTATGAGTGTTTTATAATAGAATGATGCTTTATGAAGTTTTTACCCAAAAGGATTTCTCATTATGTATATTGTGTACTATGTTAAATCTGTAAATCTTTTGATCCTTGTTCCATTTATCTTATATTTTATTTGTAACAATTAGTAACTTAATATTCTAATTTCTAACAAGAGATTGTCATTTATAGGTACATAATGTTAATGTTTAGTAGCTAGATCGGATTCCAGCTCTCATTATTTTAATTAGGAAAATTAAAATAATGAATTAATTATTTTAATTAAGGACAATTAAATAATGGATTAATGGATTAATTATTTATTTTGGAGAAATAAATAAATAACTTATTATTTAATTAGGAAAATTAAATAATATATTGAATTGGGGAGATTATGTATTTAATCTGGAAATTAAATATATATTGGAGGATTAAAATAGAAAGTTAAATATTATCTATGGATTGATTATTAATTTTATTAGGAATATTAAATAAATAATTGTGAGTAAAATTATTAAGTTATATCTTTAATTTAACTTAATATATCAGGCTATTGTATTTATAAATACAATAAAATAAAATCGTCCAAAGGGCTAGGCCCTTTCCTTCTTCTATCAAAACATCTATTCTTGTCTTGGCACCAAAAGGGGAATTAAATCCAAGGTCGGCCTTGGAAGCTGACCATACCTCATGTTTACTAGTTCCTCATATATATGAGGACCTTCGAATGGAAGAAAGACAGATGCTTACATGATTGCGATAATTGTCTCTACTCTCTGCCCTATGCGCATTTCCTCCAACCACTGATCAACTTCTTCAATCAGCAAAGTCTATGATTAACTATGTGATACAAAGTTCAGCAATCTACAAACATTGAAGGTAGTGAATATCATCAATAAGCGAGCGAATACTTTGAGGACAGCCAATACCATCTACAGTATACTCTAAGGCAGCGAATTCTAAGGGATCTATCACTCCTTACAATCTGGACACTTACATGAAGACTGATTTGTAATTCAGAACAGAAGATAAGATCTGGACAAACATCTTGGACTGCAGATAAAGATCAAATCAGTAAAGATCGAATCCTTCTCCTACACTTGGTGATTCATTCATTGATCGAGATCAATATCAGTGAGTTGTGTAAATTAATTTAAAAGGCAATAATAGATAATATAATTGGTGCTAGGTTTTTTCCCTCCTTTTAGGAGGTTTTCCCAGGGTAATTGTGTTTGTGTGTTATTTATATGTCATTGCATTTATTTCTTTATTATCAATAAATTGTTAGATCTGAAATTAAATTAACATGGTATCAGAGCCAAGTTCGAACTATCTGTGATCAGATCTAACCCTTTGTACTTCAGATCTTATCTCTTTCATTGTTGTTTTCTAATGGTGATAGGTCCCAAGGTTGAAGTCAGATTGGAAAGGACTGTAAACTTTAGAGCTTGGTTTGTACTAATCTTAAGTGATCAAATTTCAGCATGGTTAGATCTGGATGAACACCTGGGAATATTTGAAGGCCTTTCCTTTGGGTATTGTTATATCTTGGCCCTATGAGCTTGTGTGATTGAAGCTTAGATCCAGATCTGATTTCACATCTTCATTCAAGTTAAGTATCTTTTGTCTTAGACTTGAGTTTACATTAGATTAGGATATGACTTCATACGATGAGGTCATTATACGAGTTTCATTGCATACGTTCTTGATATGTTTGATCTACTTAGTCTTGTGTGCTAGTTAAATAATTGCAAAGTATAGAGTCTTATTATATTGATATACTTTGCTTAAATAAACTTGACTCGTGTCAAAGAGTGACTGCAGTATTTAATTAAAAGTTTGGAGCCATAGAATTAGAATGTTCATTTGATCATTGATGTGAAGTAGGTTGGTTGTTAACTTCATCTGGTTGATATATCTCCTTAGCTGGGTTTCCATTATGGTTATATTCATTACTGTATTGATTCACGGTTAGATCCTGATTATCATATAAGTTAAAGCAAATAGTTGGTAGACTTATATATTCTCAGTGTCTAATATAGAACCTCTCTAGATACAATAGAGAGATCACCATGATCCTTGGTAAGCATACTCTTCTCTTTTACTGAAAGGTATTCTCAGCTTCTTAAATTCTGTTGAATTCATTACCTATCTGATTGGGTTTTGTAATGTATCATAGATCTTAAATGGAATCTCTTTGAGTGCTGATATCTGCAGATTCACCTTGAAGAGAGAACCTATCGCTGCAGCCATCAAGCTCTGATGATTGGCCTGTGAGGTTTAAGTATTTTGTATACACTACTGTGTTGACTTCAAATTACCTCTTGCATTATCCTCTTATCTGCAGGTTCCTATGACAGTCCCAAGTGATTGATTGGTGTTACTCTTGGTTGGCATGAATTTAGATTCTCCTTAGTTTATTGATCTTTTCTCTGCTGAGATATCTTGTGAATTTCCTTGATTATACTAACATAAGTTGCCAACTGCATAATATTGTTTTACATCTTTGGTTAAAATCATTGACTTAGAATTCTCTTAGTACTATCAATTTTTGATGATGTGAATCCTATGTGGATTCTATTTGTTATTCTTCTTGCATTGTAAGAGTTCATGCTTGATCTCTCAGCATTTTGTTCTCTATTGACGACATCAGGTTGGATCCTTATGTTATTTAAGCAATCTTTGTATATTGTTCTTGATCTTGACCTATTCAACTTCTTTACTTATCATAATAAGTGTGCTATGGGTCCATCTTGTTGCAGCTAAATATTGGAAGTTGAATCCAAGATAGATGGTCTTAAGAAGGACTCTTAGGCTTGACAAGAAGGATTGGTAAGAAAGTATTCTTAGTTTTTTATTGCTCTAAGTTGTATTGGCTTTCTTATTGTGAATCTCTAAAGACAAAGTTGCATATATCTCGATAGAAGTATTAATAGTATACAGTTGATAACTTACCCTCTTGATTCTAACTCTTTTGATGATATGGTTTCTATGCACTTGTGTCCTTGATCTCAATGCTATCTGATTGATGTTATCTTTCTTCTGTGAGCTGATTATTGGCATTCTTAGGATATGCTCACTAACTTAATGACTTGATTGGGATCAGGAATGTCAAAATAATGTTTTAGGCTCTTCATGCACAGTTGTCATCTGCATGACTTGATTGACATAGCGAAATA
>MU225932.1:3083172-3118445 GCA_018584345.1 Thuja plicata
TTCTTATCTTGTAATAGATATCATGTGGATATCTCATGATGTAATTATGTGTTGCTCATCGCCATGACGATGAGATCATGGATGTAGTCATGATAGATTCTCTATCTTGGTTGAGAGGGAGTCTCAGTCTCTTTGATGTACTTGATTTGACTACCCACCTCTTGCGGGCAATGCAAGGTGGATGTTGTATCTTAGATCTTCTTTGAAGGAAGATATGTTTGACCACCCTCTACGGGCAATGTAAGGTGGTGTTGTAATTAAAGTCCACCCTTTGCGGGCAATGTAAGGTGGCATTGTAATCTTCTGAAATCCACCCTCTACAGGCAATGTACGGAGGCAAAAGTTTTGATCATTCTTTGTGGGCAATGCAATGTGATCCTCTTGAGGCTTGTCCTCTCCCACCCTCTGCAAGTAGGTATGGTGGGTATGTTTGACCATCCTCTGCGAGTAGGCATGATGGTTCCACCCTCTACAAGTAGGTATGGTAGATATGCTTTGACCATCCTCTGCGAGTAGGCATGATGGTTCCATCCTCTGCGAGTAGGCATGATGGGAATGGTTGATTTGCTTTTGCAGGTATGCATCCATCCTCTGCTAGTAGACATGATGGAAAGTAATGGTAAGGGCTAGAATCCTCCTAGCTAAGAGGGAGTGTTAATGTTTAGTAGCTAGATCAGATTCTAGCTCTCATTATTTTAATTAGGAAAATTAAAATAATGAATTAATTATTTTAATTAAGGACAATTAAATAATGGATTAATTATTTATTTTGGAGAAATAAATAAATAACTTATTATTTAATTAGGAAAATTAAATAATATATTGAATTGGGGAGATTATGTATTTAATCTGGAAATTAAATATATATTGGAGAATTAAAATAGAAAGTTAAATATTATCTATGGATTGATATTTATTTAATTAGGAAAATTAAATAAATAATTGTGAGTTAAATTTTTAAGTTATATCTTTAATTCAACTTTAAAATATCGGGCTATTGTATTATTAAATACAATAAAATAAAATCGTCCAAAGGGCTGGGCCCTTTCCTTCTACAAACATTTTAGGTAGCGAATATCATCAATCAGCAAGCGAATACTTTGAGGACAGCCAATACCATCTACAGCAAACTCTAAGGCAGCGAATTCTAAGGGATCTATCACTCCTTACAATCTGGACACTTGCATGAAGACTAATTTGTAATTCAGAACAGAAGATAAGATCTGGAGAAACATCTTGGACAGCAGATAAAGATCAAATTAGTAAAGATCAAATCCTTCTCCTACACTTGGTGATTCATTCATTGATCAAGATCAATATCAGTGAGTTGTGTAAATTAATTTAAAAGGCAATAATAGATAATATAATTGGTGCTGGATTTTCTCCCTCCTTTTAGGAGGTTTTCCCAGGGTAATTGTATTTGTGTGTTATTTATCTGTCATTGCATTTATTTCTTTATTATCAATAAATTGTTAGATCTGAAATTAAATTAACACATAAGAATGCAACCCAAGTAAGGTTGTCCATTATCTCATAGGCTATTTATGTTGTACATTGACGAATCAGAGGAGTGGATAGACAAGTTTGGTGGTGGGGGTGTTCTATGCAATAAAGTTGCTTCTATGTGTACATGATCTTACTCTAATAGCAAAAACACCACACGACTTGAGGGAACTCTTGAAAGCTCTAGAATTGTTTCACCAAGAGGTAGGGATGCAGGCAAACACTCGCAAAACTAAGGTTATGATCTTTACCTTGAAGAGAAAGATGGCCCGCATGGAATTTTGTCTTTGAAAGAAACCCCTTGCAAGTGGTTAGTGATTATAAATATCTTAACCTTGACTTCTACAATAAGCTCACAATGGGAGACATGTAGAGAAAAAGGATACAAGGAGGATGGAAAGCCTTCTTCAAATGCAAAAGGGCTAACCTATGGGACTCGAAACCTAAGAAAAAAAAATTTGGGCACCATCTGAAACTTATGACCGAATGGCTAATTGATATCTCCTGATTATAGAAAGAAAGGTCTTCTAGGATAGCATAATAGATCCGTGAACAAGTTGACTGAGTTGACAAATGTCACGGTACCGATAGTGCTATACAAGTGTGAAGCCTGGCAAGCAATACATCAGCATCTAATTGGAGACAGATAGAAAGATTACAAAAATATTTAGTCACAAGTAACCTCAAAATAAAACCATCTATTCCATATGAGATTGGCTTGGCTGAAGCTAGTGTCTTTCCTCTGAAGGTGTCGACTGTGATCTGGCTGCTAAAAAAATCATCTAAAGAGGCTAGAAAACATAGAACTGCCACATTTTGCCCAAAATGACAGCAAAAGACAAATTAGATAGAAGGAAGAACACGTGGATGAACCAGATTGACAAGTGGATGAATAAGAGGCGTTTTAGCATAAAAGAGTGTCTGAATAACAAAGGGGCAATCAAATATTAGGTGTGAGAAAAAGTCAAGGAAAGCATGTGGACAACACAACTTGGGAGGAAGATAGAATACTATATCAAGCATTTCAATCATACATATGACCATGCATAGAACAACTATAGAGGAGCAGAAAAAAAATGGAAAGAAAAAATGTTAATTGCTCGGATAGCACTAGTTCGCACCAGCTTAGATGTGAAACCAAAGTGGTGATATCTAAAAAAGCATACTCTGAAACTCAGATCAGTTACACTGAAACTCTAAACATGGACTCCTTGAGTAACCTGTTTGAAGATGAAAAAATAACAAAAGTTGCAGATTACTTGATCAAGATTCCACAGCAGAAAATCCAAGCTACAAAAGTAAAGGGGGATCAAGCAAGCATGGAGTTGGCTGTCCATCTGTATTGAGCTTCCATGCTTATCTGTGTTACTATCTATCCGTAGGTCTAATAGGTTGTTTGACCTCATGGATGTTATTAAAACTATACAGTCATTCATTCATTCCTGTGTGGAATTAAAGGCTGCTTGGAAACTTTTACAGAGAAATTATTACTAGGTGTCCCCACGGGTGTGATCCAGTGGCAAGTGGCTACATATTCGTACTAGCATTTAAAACCAGATTTCAAATCTCCCACACGGGCAAAATTAAATTCAGGTATAAATATGCCCCGCACCTAAGCCCAAGGAAAGCTCTACCTAGCATTTCCAAAGAGGAAAAAAAATTATAACAAACAATAAAGAGGAACAAATCTTCAGCGTTTGATTTGAGTTGCTTTAAACTAATGACAGATACGAAAAGTAGAGGATATCAATTATACCTTTAGAGTTGTAATATTGATTTTCAATGTCCATATCCTGGTCCTCGGTTTCCTCCTCCGAGTATTCAAATCCATAATCCTCCGTATCTGCATTCTCAAACACCCCATTTATCTTCTAAGAAACGGTATTCCAATGCTCTGTTTGAAGACTATGTTAAGCCGAGAAAGAAAAGTACCTGAAAACATGGGTGACAGAAACAGTTATGCCTGTACGTCGTTATTCAACTGGATATGCACAAACACCTAATTGTTTATACAAATAATATGCGTTTCAAAGTTTACCAAATTGCCGGAAGCCAGTGAAATGGGGCAAGCCCGCCATACATTTATACTGCTTGTTAGTCCCCGTTTGAGCAACGGTACTAACGTCTTGGCCTTTTTTATGTTTTTTATTAACTTGCCTTCAAAACAAAATTAGGAGAAAAATTAATTGATCTTTAAAAAATATAATATATATTCTATTTTTTCATAAGAAAATTTTGGTTACAATTATATATTCTTCTTATTAATATATTAATGTTTCTCTAGTTTAAACAATTGAGAATATTTTTATAGGGTGGATTTACATTTACTCCTTGTGTATGCTAAATTGGGAGCTCTTCGGAGGGGAGGAGCTCTTGAAGAGGGTATGGACATATGTGAGATGTTTTTTCATTGCAATAGTCTATATGAAAATAAAATATAGGAGCATGAAGAGGCGCAAAAGAGAATTGATTGTTAGTTTTTAAAAATGTTCCAAGTCTTTCAAAATGATTGTTTAAATTTTTATTTTCTTCATTGACTTGGAATTTTGTTGGTTGGATTTATAATTATTCATTAAAAAATAGGAACAAAAATCGCATTGAATCAAATGACATCAAGTTTAAAAAAAAGAAAAAATTCTAATGTTTATATCTATACATATTAAAATTTTGTTGGTACATTGAAGTAATAGCTAAATTTGTCTCGAGACAAATTATACCACAACTTATGCTTGAATGGGAGCTTTGGAAAAAAATGTTGACATCCATCAAATATAAAGGATGGAGGAATGTTGTGAGTTTTAGTTGTTATTGTCCTTGTAGACATGAATGCAAATTGTAGGTGCATATGCAAGACTTGAGATATTGAATTTTAATCTAGTAGAAATTTGTACAAGAGGACTTTTTGGACCTCACTTTCATAATTCTTAGCAAGAAATGTATTTGCTTCATTTTTTTCATACCAACATAAATAAACTGAAATAGGGAGTAAGATTAGTTTAATTTTTGTTTAACTTGATGATGTGTAATATCATATGAGATGATTATGTTTCTATCTATTTCAAATGGTTTAATAGTGTTATAAAGTTTTTTTGTTTGTCAACAACAAGGTGTGTGCTTAATTTGGACCACAAGTTTGGGACTTTCCATGATATGTTTTGATTTACATTTTGTGAAAAAAAATTGGAGATTTGAAGCTTTATTGTTACTTTATACATTTATTCTTCCCATTTCAAATAGAGGTTTTACTAAGACATGTAAAATCCTATATATAAATTTGTTCAATCATCCATAAGAATACATTTGACTTAACTCTACTAAGTTTCATGAAACCAAGAGCTTTCTAACAAGGTGTGGGCATCCATCAAAGGACAATGAAAAGGTATTTTTGCAATCTTTCTCCATATTTTTTCATAGCATTCTAGATCAAATGAGTTCATGTCATGTTTACAAAATAAACATCTCTCAATGTAATTTTACTTATAACCGCATAGATATGTGATTTTTGTACATTATCATTATTTCATTATGGTTGTGGTTTTGATTTTTTGTTTAAGTTTTATGGTTAAGTCATAACATAATTTGCAAGCTAGCGGAATAAAAATTATCTCAAAATTTGTGAATAAATTTTGAGGTAAGACATGTACTATTATTTTAAATATGTTTCTTTTGCTCTATTTTTGTTGAAATTTATTTTGAATTTCATTTTGGTTAACATTTTTTAAGCTAGTCCAATCTTTGATATGAATGTGAGATTTGTATTCAATTGTTCTCATGTTCTTTGTGTTATTTTCTTTCTTTTAAGGATTATTATTGTATTCAATTGTCATCCCAAATACAAGATGCATAAGAGAATAAATTTTAGTAGGTTTTTAGGTTTTATTTATTGTTTTTAACTTTGAAAAAATTCAGGAATTTTTAAACCATGTTTGCACTAGAGTGAGATTCCAACAACTCGGTATGTTTTATTTTATTGTGTTTTATTTTGAATCATCTACGATATAATTTATCTTTTTCCTTGGATGTGGAATGAGTTTTCTAGCTTTGAAATATGTTCCAATTTAAAAAATGCTTTTACCATTAGTGTATTCATTATTTTTAGTCATAAATTTTAGTTTCATTTTTAATTCATTTGGTTTAGAATTCTATGCATAATGATATCATTTGTTGATTAAATAACAATTACCATGTGTTATTCAGGACAAAGTACAAACATCGATCAAGAAATACTTTATATCTAACCAGAAAGAAGGGCCTAGAATACAAGCTTGGGAAGATAGAATGTAGTCTAGTGATGTTATCTAAGGGGCATGTCCCCTACTATAGCTATAAGTACATAGTGAGATCTATTCACCAGAGCATGACATAGTATGGTGAAGTATGATGTGTTAAGAAGGATATAAGATATAAGGAATGTAACAAATACATATTGATACATGAATACAAATAATTGTAAATTTTGATTTATTATGTGCATATGGTATTTTACTTATTTACAACTTATATGGGATCTAGAATATCATTCCTTGTTGCCTCAATAGGGTTGAGTCTAGGGTAGAAGACTACAACAAAAAAAAAAACCATCTGGGTATAAAACTTCAGTTTGTATCCCACAATTTCTTGCTAACATTGATTTCATTGTTGGCACCCTAGTTAGGTTTTGTTGATATAAAGTTGATGATAAAATTGATATGATAAAACAAATTTATTTTCTCTTGACATCTACCCTATGAAAGGGGGTTAGGTTCCAAGGGGATGGAAAATGGAAAGGGAGAAGGTCTAGAGAGACCTCTTAAAGGATGTGACTATTAAGAAAATATACTAGATAACTACTAGGGAAATAATAATACTAATCTAAAAACACTCATGCCCAAATGAAACAAAAGAAATTCAATAGAAATTGAGGATCAAATTGAGGTAGAAAGAAAAGAAAGAATGGTTAGTCCAAAGAGTGATGAGATAAGAAAAAAACAAATGATGGAGAGAGAAGAAAGATATCAAAGAAGAATGGAGGTGACCACAAAATTGAGGTTAGAGTGCACCGTTGAGGGTGTTGTTGAGTGCTTCAAAATGGGTGATGTTGGAAAGGTAGGGAAAGGAAGTAGGAAGAAGAAGGATAAGACATCAAAGAATATGATTTTTTATTAAAATGTACTGGAACGTTGTCAAGCAATTTTAAGAATATCATGCATAATCAATGCTTGTTGGCAAGGGAAAGTTGTAGCATAGAGGCTCCTACCCTATCAGAACCTTCCTAAAAACCTAGGAAAAAATTAGATTTAGTTAACATAATAGTTAAACTAGATGATAGGTTTTGAGAGTTCATAAACACTTTGGATATAGTCATGCCCTTCAATGATGAATATTTTGAAAGAATCAATATAGAAGTATTTTAAGGTGTATTTTAAGAATCATGTTAAGGTCTTAAAACATAAGAATTGTTATAGAAGTAGCACCAAAACCAAGAGAAGAAGAGAAAGAAGAGAAAATGAAGTGAGAGAAAAATTGAATATCCCTTGGAGTGACATACTAGAAAATAATAATTTGATATTAGACTTGAGAGAGATAAGGGAAGAGAAACTAAGCCATAAAACAACATCAAAAAGACGACAAAACAAGCAACACTAATTTGCAAAAGAAACTAACATATAAACCCAAGTTAGCACAAAGCTTATTTTCTTTACACTCATCATACCTCACCCAATGTAGCCCATTCACAAAGATGGTCTCCTTCATGATGAAACTAACTCTATTAGCAAGATCAACCATAATAGATCTAATGACATTTTTGTTGATCTTTACATGGATGTATATAGGAGAAGGATCTCTACAGTAGCGGGCATCTAGAGGTATAAATGTTAAATCCACATTTTTAACACTTTGGTTTGGAGGTAAGATTAGAGTGATAGTGACCATGTTCACAAATGTGTTATCACATGATGTAGGAGAAGATGATGATCTAGAGGTGAAATTTATTTAGTTCATGTCAAGTTCAACAAAATATGGAGAAGGGAAATCACCACCCTTAAGATTGATAAAGCCTCAAGGGACAAATGACCTGATGCGACCTCACTTATACTAGTGGTTTGGTGAGCTAGGGATATTTAATTAAGTTAAGGGGAAATTAAGCTAACTAGAGCGAAATGATAAATATTGATGTAACTTAATGATGCAGGAACATCTTGGGTCATTGGAAATCCTTCTCAACCAAAAAAGATGTTTGTTTTTGTTCTTTAGTTTGTTCGGGAAATACTTTGTTGCTCGGGCATACTTGTCTCTGTCGCTCGGGTTCTGTTGCTCGGGCATGCTTGTTCTGTTGCTCGGGTTCGTCACTCGGGCAAGCTTGTTATTTCCTATTGCTCGGGTTTCTTTTCTGACGCTCGGGTTCAGTTTCCTGTTGCTCGGGGTGTTCTTTGCCCGAGTCTCTTTGTTGCTCGGTCAACCTTTGCCCAAGATGATTATTTTGGAGTTGGATCTGGTGACCGACTTCTTCAGTTATTTTTTATGGCTTAATTGATTTGGGGTCTCTCATTGGGATCTGTGTGGACCTAAATCTGGGTCTCTCTTATGGATTTGAGCGTCGACCTCTCTTGTTGGACTCTTGTATATATTTATTTCTATGTTCTCAGTTTAGGCAATTCAAAAGTGGCAGTGCTAGAATAAGATTTGAATTATCTGTAAGTAGTTCCGTGACCTCGCATGTATAAAGATCATATTGTAATTCATTGAATATATATGGCCCAAACCAGGAAGGCCTTACAACCCGACATGTAATGATTTTGATCAATTAATGATAAAGGACCTTTGTTGTTTCTTCTCTCACTGTGTTGTTTTGGCTTCCGCATTTGTTCTGCAAGGTGGTTTGGTAGTTGGGAGAGCCTTTGGCCCCTTCTCCTATCCTCCTTGTGTCAGGTGGTATCAGAGCATTGGTGAGGTCTAACTTCCTTCTTGTAAACCCTAACCCTAGTTGGTATTGTTGTGGGGTAGAAGATTTCAATCTGACCTACAATTGCAGAGGGATTCAAGATGGTTCATGGGAGAGGAAATGCAGATCCATGTCTAGTTGATATGCTTAGATAGATGGCTGCTAGATTGGAAATTGTTGAGACAGCCCAGCATAGAGGAAGACATCTTGAAGATGTTAGTGATGATGAAATTGAAGCGGTTCAAGATGAAGCTGCACCTGCGCCTATGATGAATCAGGAAGAAGAGTGATTCCTGAGAGATTTGACAAGTTTGAAATCCACACCTCGGTTTAATCCTCCTGAGTATAGTGGAAAATTGGTTTATGATGAATTGATTGACTGGATAACTGAGATGGAAAAGTATTTCGAATATGTAGCAGAGGATAAGAAGGTGAAGATTGCAAGCACGAAATTGAAAGGCCATGCATCCTTATGGTGGGAACATCTACAATTGGATCGGAAGAAGAAAGGTAAAGACAAAATCAAGGTATGGGATAAGATGGTAAATAAATTGAAAGGCAAGTTTCTACCTTGTGATTATCAAATTAACCTAATCTGGCGGATGCAAAGTTTGAAGCAGAAAGACAAATTAGTAAAAGACTACACTGAGGAATTTTGCAGATTGGACATCAGATCTGGACATGTTGATGATGAAGTGGAAAGAGTATCAAGATACCTGAATGGATTGAGAAGTTCCATACAAGATGAGATCAGTTTGGTCAAGATGGAAAGCATTAAGGAGACATATCAATTTGCCCTAAAAGTTGAGGAAAAGTTGAACAGAAGATATGAACAAAGACAAAGAGGCAGAGGTGGTAGATTCCCTAGAGGAAGAGGTAGATCTCATGGTGAAAGTAGTAGATCTGAAGCAGACAGGTCAAACTCAGACACAAATCAAGGCAAAGGAAAGACTGAATGGAAAGGTGGAAGTTCATACCGAGGAAGAGGAAATTACTCCAGAGGTGGATATAGCAGAAAAGGATTCCAAGTAACTTGTTACAATTGTGGTGAGGAAGGACATAAATCCTTTGAATGTACACATGCAAGAAATAAAGGCAGTAGTAGTAGAAATGCATTGGTGCAAGAGGAGTTACCAAATGAAGCTGAAAAGGAAGGAAATTTCATGATCTAAAGGATACTGTGGAGTGAGAAGGATAAGCAAGATCCTATCAGGAAAATTTTGTTCAAGACCAAATGTAGAGTTGTAGACAAGGTTTGGAAGGTAATTGTTGACAGTGGAAGCTCGAAGAATCTGGAATTTGAGGAAATGGTTGCAAAGTTGCAGTTGGAGAGGATGAAACATCCAAAACCCTATCAGATTTCATGGATCAAGGATGATCATACATTAATGGTGAGTGAACAATGTTTTATGAATCTGAAAATTGGAAATCATTATGATAAGGTGTTGTGTGATATTATGCCTATGGATTGTTGTCATATTTTGTTGGGTAGACCTTGGCAATATGATAGACATGCTATACATGATGGAAGATTGAATAGATATTCTATTTGGGTTGATGGTAAGAAGCAAGTTTTATTACCTTTGATTGAAGAATCTGTTGGTGAGATATGTACATCTGTGCAAGTCTGTTTGATGGAAGGTAGACAGTTTTTTAAAGATTTGACAAGAAATTATATATGTTATGCTTTGATTCCTAACAAACTGAGTAAGAATATAGAAGATGACATTCTTGCAGAAGTTGGAAAGTTACTCAAAGAGTACAAGGAGATGATTTTAGATAATGTACCTGATGGTTTGCCACTAATGAGAGATATCAGTCACTATATGGATCTGATTCCTGGAGCTAGTTTACCGAACAAAGCACCACATAGGTTAACACCGACCGAGAATGAAGAGCTTAACTGATAAGTTCATGAATTGTTGAACAAAGGTTTGATTTGAGAGAGTTTGATTCCATGTGCAGTACCTGCTATATTGGCACCTAAGAAGAATGAAGAATGGTGAATGTGCACTGATTCTGGAGCAATCAATAAGATCACAGTGAAGTATAGGTTTCCTATACCGAGAATGGATGACATGATGGATTGTTTGAGTGAAGCAAGATATTTTACCAAAATTGATTTGAAAAGTGGATATCATCATATCAGAATCAGAGAAGATGATGAATGGAAGACTTCTTTCAAGACAAAGCAAGGTTTGTATGAGTGGTTGGTTATGCCTTTTGGTTTAACTAATTCACCGAGTACTTTTATGAGGTTGATGAATGAAGTTTTGAAGAAATTACTGAATAAGTGTGTGATTGTATACTTGGATGATATTCTGATATTTAGTAAGACTAGAGAAGAGCATTTGATGCATATAGGGCAAGTGTTGCAAAGACTGAAAGAGGAAAAGTTGTTGATAAATCTGAAGAAGTGTTCCTTTATGAAAGAAGAGCTTGTGTATTTGGGTTTTGTAATTTTAGCTGATGGTTTGAAGATGGATCCAGAGAAAGTTGAAGCTATGCTTAGTTGGCCTACACCTGAAAATGTCACTGAGGTAAGATCATTTCATGGATTGGCAAGTTTTTACAGGAAGTTTATCAGAAATTTTAGTTTTATTTGTAATGTTATGACTAAGACAATGAGAGGAGACACAAGAGAATTTAAATGGACACATGGAGATGATAAGAGTTTCGAAGCTTTAAAGTTGAAAGTAGTTGAATTACCTATGTTAGCATTACCTAATTTCAATAAGCTATTTCAAGTTGAAAGTGATGCAAGTGGAAGTGCAATTGGAGTTGTATTGACTCAAGAAGGTAAGCTTGTTGCTTTCTTTAGTGAAAAGTTGAATGATGCAAAAAGGAAATATTTTGTCTATGATCAAGAGGTCTATGCTATTGTTCAAGCTATGAAGATATGGAGACACTATTTGATGCCAAATGAATTTGTGTTATATACTGATCATAAGGCTTTACAGTATTTGGATAGTCAGAATAAATTGAATCAGAGACATATGAAATGGGTAGAGTATTTGCAGAGTTTCACATTTGTGATTAAGCATAAGAGTGGAGTTTCTAACCGAGTTGCTAATGCATTGAGTAGAAGAAGATCTTTTTTGACTGAAATGAGAATTGAAGTTCTTGGTTTTGACGACATGAAGAATTTGTATGAAAGTGATCCTAATTTTTTAGAGCAATGGAGAGTGTGTAAAGAACCTAATTCAAATCAATCAAGTAAGTATGAAGACTATTTCATTCAGGAAGATATGTTGTTCAAAGGTATTCAGTTGTGTATTCCGAGGGGTTCATTGAGAACTAATTTGATAAAAGAGAAACATAGTAGTGGATTGGCTGGACATTTTGGTATTGATAAAACATTGAGTTTGCTTAAGGAGAGGTACTTTTTGCCTAATTTGTATAAGGATGTTCATAAATTTGTGAAAAGTTGTGGAGTCTGTCAAGTTGCAAAAGGAGTGAGTCAGAATATTGGTTTGTATACACCTACAACTATTTCGGAGAAACCTTGGAGTGATATTAGCATGGATTTTGTTCTTGGCTTACCTAGGACAGCAAGAGGTAATGATTCTATATTTGTTGTTGCAGATAGATTTTCTAAGATGACGCATTTCATACCATGTAAGAAAACATCAGGTGCAGTACATATAGAAGATCTTTTCTTTAAGGAGATTGTCAGATTGCATGGATTACCGAGGAGTATCATCTCTGACCAAGATAGTAAGTTTGTTAGCTATTTTTGGAGAACACTTTGGAAGAAGTTGGATACTGAGTTGAAATTTAGTTCTACATTTCGTCCATAGACTGATGGACAAACAGAGGTTGTAAATCAAAGTTTGGGTAACTTGTTGAGATGCTTAGTTGGAGACACACAAAGTAATTGGGTTTTATGTTGGCACAAGCAGAGTTTTCATACAACGGTTCAGTAAATAAAAGCACTGGAAAGACACCTTTTGAGATTATTCAGGTAGGTATATCAAACTTGAGAGATATTGTTGGTGAAGAGAAAAGAAGTGTTGAAGTAGAAGAATTTGCTGAGTTTATGAAGACATTACATGAAGATGTAAAACAGAAGATGGAGAGAAGCAATCAGAAATTCAAAGATAGTATAGGTAGGTCAAGAAGATATAAAACATTTGAATTTGGTGATGCGGTAATGGCTCATTTGAAGAAAGATATATTTCCTATTGGAACATATGGAAAATTGAAGATGAAGAAATTTGGTCCTTGCAAAATACTGAGAAGATTTGACGGTGGAAATGCTTATGAAGTTGAATTGCCTGATGAAATAGATATATCACCTATATTCAATATTTTAGACTTGTATGAATATCATGAACCTGATGAAGAAGTGACGATACCAAGTGATTATCCCAAGAAGCAGATAGAGGAAGTAGAGAAGATTTTGAAATAGAGAATTGGCAGAAGTACAAGAGGAAAGGAATACATGGAATATCTGGTAAAGTGGAAGAACAGACCAATTGAGGACTCATCTTGGATTTCTCAATCTAAGTTGGATTCATTTCAGGTTGGACCTGATACATGATTCGGGGAATCATTTCTATTAACCCCAGGTGTTTGATGCAGGAGCATCTTGGGTCATTGACAATCCTGCTAAACCAAAAAAGATGTTTGTTTTTGTTCTTTATTTTGTTTGGGAAATACTCTATTGCTCAGGTTCTGTTGCTCGGGCATGCTTGTCTCTGTCGCTCAGGTTCTGCTGCTCGGGCATGCTTGTTTTTATTGCTCGAGTCTGTCGCTCGGGCAAGCTTGTTATTTTCTATTGCTCGGGTTTCTCTTCTAATGCTCGGGTTCTGTTTCCTATTGCTCAGGGTGTTCTTTGCCCGAGTCTCTCTGTTTCTCGATCAACCTTTGCCCGAGATGATTATTTTGGAGTTGGATCTGGTGGCCAACTTCTTCAGTTATTTTTTATGGCTTAATTGATTTGGGGTCTCTCATTGGGATCTGTGTGGACCTAAATCTGGGTCTCACTTATGGATTTGAGCACCGACCTCTCTTGTTGGACTCTTGTATATATTTGTTTCTATGTTCTCAGTTTAGGCAGTTCAGAAGTTGCAGTGCTAGAATAAGATTTGAATTATCTGTAAGCAGGTCTATGACCTCGCATGTATGAAGATCATATTGTAATTCATTGAATATATATGGACCAAACCAAGAAGGCCTTACAACTCAGCATGTAATGATTTTGATCAATTAATGATAAACGATCTCTATTGTTTCTTCTCTCACTGTGTTGTTTTGGCTTCTGCATTGGTTCTGCAAGGTGTTTTGGTAGTTGGGAGAGCCTTTGGCCCCTTCTCCTATCCTCCTTGCGTCACTTAAAGATACAAAATGCTACATATATTTAATCTACTAAAATAGAAAAATAAAAGTACCAAGATAGGTTGGTAGTGGTGGAACCCAAATTCACAGGTCAAATTTACATATCCAAACGACTTAGGGAAGTATACTCCATACCCATATCATCATGCTTTATGTATTTATTAAATCCTTATGTCTATTTATACTTCATAAATTATGTTATTTTTAATTCTTTTGTTTTCTTGTCCTGCATTTTCATATTTAAATTCATAATCTAGTTGTTACATGTGTTTTAATGGTTTCTTTGTTATATTTTTATTATTTTGCAGGTTTGTCCGATGATTAAATCTCAATGAAGATCTACGCTTGGCGTGATCCCTTAAACAAAATATGAACGATCTTTATTCATTAAGGCATCGCGATGAGCTAACAGGGGTCCACTAAGATCTCACTTGACTAAGGTCAAAGTTATTTAAACATCGAACAAGTCAAGCTTCATCCGATGGTGGGTGTTATCCCTCAAAGCAAAGATGATCGTTCTTTATATTCAAAGCATCACAACTAATTGCCACATGTTCTAGGCCCACCTATTTTGAGCAGCAAGGATTGAAGATCTACGGTTAACCTTCGGCGAAGATTGATGGTAGGTGTGATGCCTCAAAGCAGAGATGCATGACCTTTAGTCTTCGAGGGAACGCAACAGAGGGACACGTGTCATGGGCCAGCCGAAGTCTGAGACAATGGGACAATAAGGATAATATTTAGCAATATATGATTGGTCGAGCAAGATGATGAGGACGCAATTCATTCATAAAACAAGTTAAAATTTGAGCTACTAAATTTCCTACCTTTTAGCACATGGGTAAGATCAACAACAGTGTTTTAACCAAGCAAAGCAAAAAAGGTGATCAAGTTTTACAACAAGCAGAAGATCGATGTACGATTAATCTAGACAAAGATCTACATTCGTTACAATCTCGCGATTGGAAGATGCACTTGGTTTAGCTTTCAAGGGATTATGCCTGAGCGACACATGTCCCAGACTCATAGACTCTAAGTAACGTGATCGTCTGTCAAAACACAGAAGGAATCAGCGATCGACGTGATCCCGCAATCGACAGATGAACGATCTTTACTGATTGCAACATCGTGAGATTGTGAAACATGTCTTCAACTATGAAAAAGGTGATATGCTTGGGTGGAAACGTTGACATAGATTTCTTTTGTCATTTTTACATTTTTTAATTATTATTTATATCTCTTAGGGTTTTGTATACTATTTGATACGTTGTCGACATTCTCATGCAGGGTTTCAAAGATGGTGGATACCATGGATATATCTAATGATGAAATAATACGATCTTTTGGAACTAAGGAAGATAAAGACATGCATATGTTCTTAGCAGAATATTCACGAGGATGGAGAATGTTTGAAGATAGTCGACAATGTCGACGATCTATTTTTGATACTGAAGTTGTTTGTGATATATAATATAATTGAAAGTTTATACAAAGCATATAGATGAACATATGGTTGAAGTACCAGAATTTTCATAATGCAAAATCGTTATTTAATTATCTGAGATGAATCACAAAGGATTTTCTAAGTAACTATTGTTGTTATCCTTATGGTCGACAACCACTTCTAACAAGGATGTTAATTACTCCTTAATTGTAACTAATGTTCAGTTGTTGATCTTAAGATTAGGCTTTAGTTATCAAGAGACACATCAATCTACAACTTGTATGCATCTCTTGGAATTTAAACAAATAAGGAGTCCAAGACCATGTAAATGGGGGACTACTATTGTTGTTTCTAGTTTGATCACAACTGCAACATGGACTCAAATGTACTATTTTTCAAAATCAATAAAAGATAAGTGTTTTTTGTCTCACTTGTGGTAAGAGGATTCAATTCATTTTAGTTAATCCCTTGCAATTATTGAAGGTAATTTCAATTTCTATTCTTGCAATGCTTGTGTTGAGATCTTATATGTCTTATATCATTGTTTGATTATCAAGGAGTTTGTGAAAAGTCAGTGTTTCTGGCTTCTTGTTCAACTGGTTTCCCAACCATAGGAGTTAAATTCATTTGAACTAACAAGCATATAAATATACTTAATTTCTATGCATCTATAACATTTGAATAGTTGATGGTATTGGAACATATACTGTCCTGCAAGGTTGTACATAGGATTGAAATTGGATTGACTATGTTGCCCATGTTGATATAGGCACTAATCTAATTAAATGTTGGATATATTTATGTAGTTCATTGTTTTAAATTGTTGAGATATTCTAGCATTCATTCATTAATACATATATTCAAAGCATTCTTACAATCTCATAAAGCATTCAGTTTTGCAGTTTTATGTTGTATTGATTACAATTTGATTTCTTTCAAGTGCCTTGTCATACTTGAGAGAGAGAAGTTTGAAGTGTATCTTATCTGCTATAAAAATACTTGTAACTTGAATGATAGGTCAAGGTATAGGCCTACCAGCCTTGGTTTTGCAGAGCCATAATTGTAGAAGGTTCAACCCTTCCTTGGTTGAAACTTGTTAGTTGGCCAAATCACTTGGGTTTCCCAACATTGGATTGGCAAGTCCATAGGAAAACCAATCTGTTGATTTAAGCACCAACATGTAGTCTCTACAAGTGATTTCTCCAGTATGCATGCACAAGTTCATGACTACAATTATGAATTTAAGATGATAGTGTGGCATGCTTGCATCCTATATGGGAAAGGTACATAAGGTCGTACTAGAAAGGTATGGGGCAATAAACTAACAGAATAGAAAGTAAATTAGACTAATTATGGATAACAAAATTAAAGCACAAAATAAAATGCAATAAACCTAAAGATAAAGAAAGAAAAAGAAGATCGCCCAACTCTTCAATGAGGACTCCTAATTCACCACTTCAATTCACTCCCATGATGACAAGAAAAATGTTGGGGCTATTTGTTTAAGAGTCTTACCAAAGTTAGATCCATGTTTTGGTGTTTCCACCTCCATGGATAACCAAGATAGATACAATAGATAATCAAGTATATGATAAATGATAATGGTGAAGAGAATAAATTCTAAAGATAATATGATATGCTTTTTCAAATCATAGTGAGTGAGTACAAGGTGACAAATGACCTCCCTTTGAAGCGAAGAAGCTAAAGCTCACTGGAATGAAGGTCAGTATGTTCTGGTGCGTGATGAAAAGTTGTGAAGTAGCAATGCAAGGTGACAAACACATTGTGAATTGTCTAAATAATTGAGAAATTTGTGAAAACCACCAAGAAGCAATTCAAATGATAAGAAAACTAAAATTGGAGGCAAGAGGGAGGTTTTAACTAATCCAAAGGATTCTTAACATTGGTGGTGTAACAAAGTAGTTGCTACACTATCAAGGATAGTGGGTTTACTTCTTCAATAGTCACCTTCAGTCTATAGATTCATGTGATGAGTACACATCATGTAGATGTCTCTGCAGTGCAAATGTGTCATGAATCAAAATAGTCCACATAGTTAATAATTTAGACAAAAAGAGGAGATTAAGAAAAAATGATAAAGTGGAGGCTTAGGTGGAGATTTCATTCAAAAAAAGTAGACGTGCCACATGATGTGAAATTTCACGGGGTCCAATTTATTATTTTACACATGTTTTTCTTGGTGATAATAGCATAAAGAATATTATTGGTAAGAGAAAGGTAAAATTGCTTTGAGTGATGCGATGATTAAAATTCTTCATAATATTTTTGCATATTCCTAGACTTGCGAGAAATTTACTTTTAGTATCCAAGTTGACTGATTTTGGAATGCATGTGACATTTGACAAGTCTTTTTGCAAGTTGGTAAGAGAGGTATTTTTTGCGAGTCAAAAGGAATTTTTGTTACGCTAAATGCCTCTACCTTTTGTAACTTTTCCAATCTAGCTATCACTAGAAATACATGTATGATGTGGCGCCATAGATTACGTCACATTAGTGAAAAAGGTCTTAAGACCATTTTATAAAATTTTGGTTGATAGTATTTTTTCTATTTTGTTGGTAAGAAAAATTTATGTGTGCATTATATGTTTGGTAAACACAATAGATCACCATTTTCTAAAGGAACTTATCATGCAAAGAGACCATTAGATATTGTTCATTCAAATGTATGTGGTCTAGTGGATGTTGAATCTTTAAAAAAATCTTTGATTTATAGGTCCTTTTATTAATGATGTCTCAAATTACACATGGATTTATTTTATGCATTTGGAATCTAAACTTTTCTTCAAGTTTAAGGACTTCAAGGCCCTAGTTGAGAAGCAATCAAATTATAAGATCAAAAAAAAAATGACAAGGGGATGAATATTATTCTAAGGAATTTAATGAGTTATATAAGCATGAAAGTATTTTTAGGTATAATACTACTCATTATACTCTCCAACAAAATGGGGTGGTAGAAAGAATGAATTAAACCTCAATGGAAAGAGCTAGAAGTATTTTGAGTGGAGGTAGGTTTGATGGATGCTTCTGGTTTGAAATTTTAAGTACTACTTGTTATTCCGTAAATGTATATCCTTGTTCAACTCTTTTTAATATTCAACTCCTTGTTCACATGATTAAGTGAGAATGTAATAAAAGTTATTGATTTTTTTTCTATATATGTGATTTTCAAGGAGTTTAGAGCTTACTTAGGTAAGGAATAACTAAAGGAGAAAGATGAGACAAATATAATGCACTTTGAGATAAATATTGAGAAACAAGAAGGTGCACATTGGATTTAAGACTGGAGAATAAGAAGAGAATTTAGAGTATGTACAAGATGAGCACACAAAATAAGATGAAAAAGTTGAGCCCATTACTACTACCTTGAGGAGGTTCACAATACAAAAAAACCTAGTTGACAAATATATCCTACTAGAATTTCATTTAGAATTTTCTTTGTTAAGTACTAATGATAAAGCCAAATCTTTTAGGGAGTCTCTCTCCTTCGACAAATGTGAGTCTTAGATGCAATTCATGTAGGAGGATTTGTGGCCATGGATAGTTGTGACAGTAGGGATCTCGTTGTTTTTCATAAAAAAAGGAAGCCCATTGATACAAGGGGATATTTAAAAATATATTTGGTGTAGACAATCAGTTATAGAGATTCAAGGCTAGAATGGTGGCCAGGGGATACTTTGAGAGAGAGGGAGTTGATTTTGACAATTTTATCTCCTATTACCAAATTGAATTTTATTAGATTCATATTATCTATTCTTGCTTTTTTTTAGATTAGAAAAATAAATGTTAAAACTTCTTTCTTTACACGATTATCTCAAGAAGAGGAAATTTATATGTGACAACCTATTAGTTTTGAGGTGAAAGGAAAACAACAATTGGTTTGTAGGTTAAAGATAAGTTTGTATGGTTTTAAATAGTCACCCTAAATGTTATTCCACAAGTTTTAATGAATTTTAATGGAATTTGGGTTACGTTACGAGTGAAGAGGATTATTGTTCTTATATTAAGGTAATTGGTGAATAGGGACTAATTATTATCTTGTATGTTGATGACATGTTGTTTATTATTATCAACAAGGTGATGATTAGAGATCTCGAGACTTAACTTTCTTGTACATTTGATATAAAGAAATTGGGACTACAAAATGTATCCTTTTGATGGAGATCAATACAAACCAAGTTCACAAAAAAAATTGATTAACTTAGAGTAAGTATGTTGATACTATTTTGCAAATGTTTAATATGAATGAATACAATCCAATTAGTATTCCATTCTCAATTAATTGTAAGTTGAGTTTATACATGTGTCAGACAATTTAAATAATTATTTTGAGGAGATGTTTAAGGTTCCTCATTCTAGTATCATTGGTAGTTTGATATATGAAATGGTTTGCAAGAGACTATATACAACCAAGTAGTGGAAGTTCTTAGCGAGTTTAAATCTAACAGACTGGTAGAGGGCATTAGAATTTTGTTAAAATGTTGTTTAGATATTTGTGAGGTATTTCCAGCTACTATTTTATTTGTTATTATACTAATGATTTGGTTAACTCATTACACATACAAGGGTTTGTTGAGGAAGATTGGGTAGGTGACCTAGATATTCAAAGGTCCATAAATGGTTATGTATTTTCTTTTTAGAGTAGTTATTGTTGGGATTAATGGGAAGTATGTACTGAGAGGGGAGGGGTGAATCAGTACCTCCAAAACTTTTATATCCCCTTTATCAATTAACCTTTGTAATCAATTGTATATCCATTCAATCTGATTTATACTATCTTTCTATGAGTTATATCAAGTCATAACATTAACATGCATGTGAACATTCATAGAAACATTCATGAAAGTAAATTGACACATAACACAAGATATGATATCGCAGAAAACTTCTGTGAGGAAGTAAAAACTGTGGTGGGGATGGCACCTACAAAATCTTCACTATCTGCAAATTGGAAGGGGTCAGTTAAGGCTTACAATTTGATCACTTCTGATGATCTACCCTGTTAGGAGTATCAGTGGAGACCTGTTAAAGTCTACTTTGTTAAGATCTTTAGCAACACTGTTGAGTGTGCACTCGGTTAAGAGATTTGATGTTGGATGGTTAAATCCACCTTCCTTGAATGGATTTTTACACTTTTATCCACTTGTTAGAATGATAGAAAATTATAACTTGACCTGGTAAATGCAATCTCCTATTGCTGATATAGATCCTATTTAGTTCACATAAAAAGATTACCACCTTAACTATGATTGAATAATAACTTTGATTCTCGGTATGCTCTGTTCTTGGTTCTTGCTAACCAAATTCATCTTTTGTTGTCCTTGTTCTTGAAACTCTCAATTTGATCCATATATGTGCTCATCTAATTCATTCATGTTCTCCTCTCTCTTCACATCATCTATTCATACATAACAATGAATGATTGCACCATCTATTTATAGATGGATTGACTTCATCGAGTTATGATAAAAACAATGTTAACTCTAAGATCAGGTTTACAACTTATACCTAGATCTCCTAGTATATGTGTTTTAAATTAGTTAGACTGATTAAAACACTTACATTCATGTATCTTATCCCTAAAGAAATGGATTTGAAACAATTAAATATCCTATAAATAGAATACACTTGCTTTATCTGACGTGGAAGTCAGATCCACTTTTTGCGAGCTGCAACTAATTTTTGGTTTTGTCTGTCAGTCATGCTTGACTTTCCTTCAATTTTTTTCTGTCAGTTGCACTGTATCTATCTTGTTGGTCTGCACTATAACTTGCATATCGGGTTCCTCTTTCAAGTTCCACTTTATCTTTCTGTCTTTGTGATTTTGGTTTACACACTAACTTGTGTCATCGGTTCTCTTTTACACTTAGTCATCTTCGGTAATCTCTTAGTATCTGATCTTCAATTTGCTCATGTCCTGTCTTTCGGTGTATGCTTACCGAAAGTGTTGTTTGTATACTAATGGAAGTTTAATGTCATCAATCTCCCCCTTTGACATTAGTATCAAAAACTGATATGTGCAAAATACTAACAAAGTATTAAGTATATGCAACATATATAATCCTTAGTCATTTAATGACTCCCCCTATGTATATGTTGGTATATCTGTATATATGATGTCTTTCCTTCTACATATCACTTTCTCATATGAATATACATATACATATTTTCCATTTGCCCATCTGAATGAATGAATGAATATTTGTCATGTGTTCTTTTTGTATTTTGTACTCATCATGTTCCCCCTTTTTTTGATATTAAAGGCAAAGGTCTTTACCTTTAGAGCTTATCAAAAATATGGGAATGTGAAGACTTCATGTCCTCCATCATCTTCTCCCATTTCTCTTTGAGGTTCTCTAGAGCCATGTGCTCGAGTGTGATCTTTGAATGCATATCATAGATGTTGTCTGCCACAGACATCTCAGGAGTTGCAATCAGTTGCCTTGCAAAAGTGATGTGTTGTTGGAGCAGTGTAAGATTTGACAGAAGTTGAGCTTGGAGATCGGTTACTTCTTCCCTGAAATGTGTCTCTGCCTCCCACAAATCTTGCCTTAACTATTTAATCTCTATTATTTTCTCATAATTCAGCTTGACTGCATTGTCTCCATCGGTGGTTAAGCTTTGTGCACTTTTTGCTAGATCAGTGTCCAGCTTTGCAATGTTGTCACTATTTTCCTTAGTGAAAATTTCAATTGTGCTCAATGTTTGAATTAAGGCTATAGCTTCAGATATGATTGGATCCAATTCAGATATGAATTCTGATAGCTTTACCTTATTAACTGCCACTTCTTGGCTGATGTTTTCTATAAGCTTCTGTTGGTACTTCATCTCGTCTCTCTCCTCTATTGCCTTCTCAGCATCAATGTTCTGAGTTGTGATTACGTCGGTGAGGGTAGCTAGTTGATCAAGTATACGCTTGCTTTGATTAATGTCAACATCAGGTATTATTTGATGTAAAATGTCTCGTGTTGTCTCTAGTACTGTGGAGTCCCTGTGTTGTTTCTTTAGCTTCTCTTGAAATGTCTTCCTCTGGCATATCTCTCCATATTCCTATAGTGCTTCAAAGTCAAGTGTAGAGGGGTCACAATTCGATATTTCAATGATTTCATCTAATGTAACCTCTAAGTTGTTCTTCTTTGTCTTCTTCTTCTTCATCTGTGACTCAGTAGAATGTAACACCATTGCCAATTTCTCAGCCTTTTTTGTTGTACTCGATGAAGTGACATGTTGTGCTTCTTTCTACTGTTTAGCATCAGTTTCAACTCATTGGATGTCTACAGATGTATCCACATTCACCTTTAAATCATCAGTAGCACTCTTGTCGGTTTCCTCAGGAGTACCATCTTTTGGTTTGTCTCCTTCATTGGTGTCCTTTGCTTCATCGGTCTTGGTTTCTGCATTCTTGTCTTGAGTATATGTATCCTTTTCCTTATCTCCTCTAGTAACCTTATTAGTGTTGGTTACATCTTGAGTATCTCTGATGTTTTTCTGACCATCGGTGTTATCCTTGTTTGCTTCTTCTCTTGTATCCTATGGAGTATCTTTCACAGGTAACTTGCTTGATTCTTGCATGATATTGATAGCTTGTATCAATATTGGCAGTTTGCCTAGAATATTCACCTATGCACTATCAACTGTTGTGTCCTGCTCATCAGTTTTATCCTTTTCAGCAGTGACTTTTTCATCCTTATTCACTTCCTCTCTTGGGTCATCGGTAATTTCTATAACATTAGTTTCCACAATGTTTTCATTTGTAGTGTCGTCCCATGTTTCATCTACACATCTGCAGTTTTGTTGCCTGTGTTATCATCTTCTTCTTTATCTAAATCAATGGAAGTTTCATTGTGAGTTGCCTTGTGAACATCTTATTGTTGAAGGTCTTTGTTGGGGTTGTCCTCCTCAATAGGTATGTTCATGATCTTGCACCATTTATTATGGTTGTCTTTATCAAGCTCTATAAGCTTTCCTTCTAGGAGTTTGTATGCTCTCAACTTCAGTGAGAACTCCTTTTTGTACTTCTTCATCCTCTCATCAATTTCAGCCTTCTTTGATTCAGGTGGCATGGGAGAAACAAGTACTCTTTCTCTAATTTCTTTCTCATTCTTCAAAGCAAATGTCCACCTGGAGTAAAGTTTGTCCAATAGTTCTCTTGGAATATATTTACCTTCAAATTGTATTGGTACATATTTGAAGTTGTACATTTTAGAAATGATGGTGTTCTCAATCTTATTTTTATCTTCTTGATTTATTTTTAGCCATTTTCTAATGCTTGGATCTATAATAGATCCAGAATTTGCAATATAAACACAAATGTCATCAATAGAGTCAGGTTCTTTTACCTTGACACTTTCTGCTTCAATAGCTTCATCCTTCTTGGTGTCCTTTATGTCCTCTCGGGTCCTGATGAATTTTCTTCCTTTCTTGTTTTGACCTCTTTTCGGTGCGGGAGCTTTCCTCTTGTAAGTCCTTACCTTACCTTTCTTCAAAGGTGAAGGAGTGGAATCCTTTGAAGTTTGGCTTCTTGTCCTAGAAGCAGCTGTTGTCCTTGGTTTCTTGGATGGTGGAGGAGGTGGCGAATTTGAATCTATTTCCTTGGAGTCATTATTTTCTTCATCTTTACCGATAGATACTTGTTCTTCGGTTTCCTCCTCTTGTTCAACTTCTTCATCTTGCTCAGTTTCTTCTTTAGTTGTTGATAGAATCTTCTTGAGATTCTTCACCATCTTGTCCCTTTTCTTGACTATATTTTTGACAACTAGGCCTAATTTAATTATTGTCTTGGCCTCTTCATATATGCCAGACCTAGGTTGTTTCTTATCTAGTGGTTCATTGATCAAGGCATCAATTGCCTTGGTTTTCAGATCAATGTTGATCTCATACTCTAATGGTTCTAACCATGTTGTCCTTTGTACAGCAGGTTTGATATAAGTATTGTCAGTGTCAACCATGAAGCATATCTCATCCTTATATTGTTCAATGAGTTGCTCGGGGATTCTTACCCTCTTTTGCATTTGGTCTTTGAATACATTGAAGTATTCATCCATGAATGATTTGAAGTTATCACCCAGTGTAGCAATGTGCTCACTGATTTGCATGGTGACCAGTTTGGTGTTGTCCCATTTAACATCTCCAACTGATGGGAATGTTTCTTGAAAATAAAAGAAGATACACATTATTAATGAGCCAAACTTACAAGTGTTTGACTTGGCATTCTTGATAGTATTTAGGTTGTCCTTCAACTGACTTAGGAGTGGCTTAGATAATTCTAATTGTGTTCCCTTCTTTACAATTTTGAATGCTCTGTCCACTGCACCTAATGCTATGTTGTTTAATCTGCTTGCTTGGAAGAATTTATAGCCCAAAATACATGCACCGAACTTGATTTCATCGTCGGTTATAGATGTCACTTTTAGTCCTCTACCATCCCATTTGGCTCCAGTCATTTTATCAGTTTTGGCCTTTGGCGGATGCTTGAGTGCCTTAACTTTATTGGTTACAAGGTAACCGGTAACCGCATGGATGACATCTTGGGTTATTGCCTTCGGTTCATCCAACCATAACTTGTTGTTATGCATTTTTCTCAGCACTAACCAAATCCATTTGGTTTTGAAGACTTTCAGGAACATTAGGGCATTGGTGAGCCCTCTCACTTCAATGCGTTTGTGTTCTTCCTTGAGTGTTCCATCGTCATTGTACAGCTTCTTGTAGGCTTCTTCAACCTCTGAACTTCCTATTTCTGTGATTTTGCAATGTATGAAGGATCAAACATCTTCTACCAGTAAAACCCTAGCTAGAATGCGTGAAAATGCACCTGTATCGTCGGGTTGTGAGGTAACCTCTGGATGGATCTTATAGTTGGGTTCCTCACATGTAGTGTTCTTGATGAGCTTAAACTCATCTTTCTTTGCATTATTGGATTTCATGGTTCATGAAGTCGAAGTCATTTTCAGAATTTAGGGCTTCTAAGTATTGCATAAAAATAGAGTTGTTGATTCTTTGGAACTTATTGTTTACTGCTTGCAAAGATTCTTGAATAGCTTAGGAGTGTTTGGTGTCGAGTCGTGATCGCTCTGTAATCCCTTCGCTCTGTGCTCAAATATCGAATTGGTCACTCTATTCTGGGGGTCATGAACAAATGAGTTGTTCTGATGCCCTATTTATAGTTGTTGCCCTAAAATGCATGTCATAAATGCTTACCAACTCCTCGGTGTATGAAGACTGAGTTCGTCGGTGAAGACCTTACATCCTTTGGTGATACTTAAAACATTTTGGAGCAGTTGTTGTTCACTCTGCTTTTACCGACAGGTTTCAGTATTACTGAGAACTTGTTCCTTTACTTGTTTATCGACGAGGCTCGGTTTATACTTAGCAACTTTTGCTTTTAACCAACGCTTCTCGGTAAATCTAGGCAGTCTTAGCTTTGCGTGGATACCAACAGGTTTCGGTATATATGCTTGAAAGAATAGTTATCGCATATTTTAACAAGTAAAACCATGATGCATCTTTCTTATGCTAATTTGACATTATATCAACATATTATGGAATTGATGTAAAGTAATAGCTTGGGGTAATACAGTTCCATACTTACTTGTTCTACTTAGGTTGGGGTGGTGATGTCACTGAATCCATTGGATGGGATGTCACCATTTGCATTGCTCATTTCAGCTTCATCATTGCTTGAAGATTTTCTCCACATTTTGTCTCTAGCTCTCCAGATGTCTTCAATGGTGTTTCCATTGGGGTATGTGCTTGTCTCTATCATTCGGTCTCTGCAGTCTTTCTTAAAATGACCAACTTTATGAAAGTGTAAGCATGTCATTATGGGGTTAGTCCAGCCTCTAGACTTTCTAGTCCACTGTCTCATACAGTTTGCAGCAATGTGACTATATCTTCCACATGTTGTACAATTTGTCCAAGTATTGTAGTCCCACAATACTGATTACCGACTCTCTTCAGTTGATAGGGAGTTTCTTGACCTTTAGGCTTCCATTCTTGCCTTTTCTTTTTCCAGCATTCAAGAGTTGTGTGCCCATTCATTTTGCATATAGGACAATATTTTTCCATGTAGGTTTCCTTCTTTGGTTGTTTCAACTCAAACTTACATTCATATGCTTTATGTCCTTTCTTGTTACATTTATAACAGAATCCTATGAATGAAGATGTAGATTTATGAATACCTTTCATTTTGTCTCTGCATACAATTTATGTATGGCCTTACTTTCCACAGTGATTGCATGTCAGCTTTCTTGGTCTTGTATTTGTAGGAACTGATAAAAATAGTACCAAATCCCAAGAGCAGCTACATGCAAGAAGACCTGTTACAAGAACGAAGCAAGGAAGAAAAAAACAAGAAACCCTTATGTGCTAAAAAATGGCGGAACAAAAGATGTATTTCAAAAAAGTGTACAATAATGATACAAAGGCGGCATATAAGATAAGAAACCCTAAATCCGGAAAAAAGCTAGGTGTGTGCATTAATAATTAATAAACATATTAATTATTATGCACCTACAAATGACAAGCTTAAGTGAAAAGAATAATAGTGAACTTTAATAATTAAACCGAAGTGATTTAATTATAAAGACAAATGTGCTATTACTCTAACACCCCCCCTTAAGCGAAGCTTAGGAGGTAAGATAACCTAGCATAGCTATGAAAGCAGGAAAAGAGGGTCCCGACAACAAGGCCTGATCAGGTACCCAATACAAGAAAATCTCTGTAAACCGGAGACAAAGGAGAAAACCCAGTGGGAAAAACTCCTCTCCAAAAAGAGATAGAAAAGCAAGCAAAAGACAAAAAATGACTTCAAGAGACTCTCTCAAAGCCATAAGTACAATGCATACTGCCAACCCCCCCGTGAGAGAGGGTCAAGGCTCCAAAGCCCCCCCAGAATGAAAGAACCCCTGGATAAATGAACAAACCACCATGACGCCAATACAAAGGAGTGAAAGGAATGGAGCACTAAAGAGGTAACCTCAAAAGATGAAGTTTCACTGGAAGGCCGAGCTGATGCTCAAAGGAGTAGACATGAGGATCCTAAAAGGGAACCCCCAAGGTAGGTGGTATGATAGGTGTGCTGACACTGTCAGGAGAGAGGAGATGAGTTTCCTCTATAGAATCCTCAACAACTGCACCTGGTGGCTCGATGAATGGAGCTGGAGGGTCTGGCAGTGCTGAAGAAGAGTCCTGCTGAAGAGAAGAAACCCCAACAAGATGAGGTGAGGCAGCCACATAAGTGGTCTCAGGAACAACACAGAGGTTAAAGTGACCTGACTATCCCACATGATGCTCTCGTGTAACAGGAGAGTTGTGCTCCGATGATGGAGATGGTGGACCTAAGTGTGAAAAGGTGTAGAGACGGGTGGAATGATCAACTGTCCATGTAGCAATAATGCCACCTATCACACTATCCTGAATGAAGACTGAATCTGGCATGAACTCAACTGTCTTCCCTGATCCACTATGTATAATCTGGTAAATCGAGAGAAGGTTTGCAGATAAAGATGGAACATACAATACATCATTGAATGTGCCATCTTGAATGTGTACAGAACCTTTCCTGCAGACTGGCATAATAGTGTTATTTCCCATGAGAATGTGGGGAATAGGAGAAGCCTCAATAGAAGAGAAGATCTCTGGAGAAGACACCATATGGTGAGAAGCACCTGAATCCAGTATCTAAGGGACCTGGGAAGGGGATGCAACGGAAGCCCATAATGCATGACCCTGTCCAAAATCCTGTCCAGATGTCGAAGATGAGGTAGAAGACTGAAAAGTAGACCCCTATGAGGTGGAAGAGGATGGAGAGGAAATAGTGCTCTTCTGAAGGAGAGCTTGCAAATCTGCAATTTGTTTCTCATAGCCATCAAATCTCTTCTGAAAACAATGTGACTCATCATGAGGCCCCTTCTGACAATAGGAACATGTAGGGTTCTCAGTCTTCTGTTTCTCCTTCTTAGAAGAAGATGGTGGGCCAGTAGAGTGTTGAGAAAAGGAATCAAATATCCATTTTGGCTTCAGCTTTTGTGTATCTTGCGATGTCTTGGCAAGCAATGCTTGTGACTGTGAATCTGTAAGAGAATCCATCTGACTGAGCTTGGACTGCTCATGAGTTAACCTGTCATAAAAGGTCTCAAAAGAGGGCATAACATGACGTGTACCCAGTGCATCCATAGCATGACGTGTACCTTGTTAGAGGATTTTATACATAGAGGTTGTCACTTAGTATCAGGCATCTATTGCTACCATCCTTGAATCATCCTCCTTCTTAGACTGTCAATAGGTATCGGGCAAGTCCAATGTTGCTTTCATGAATCAACCTTTTTGGCACTCCTTGATATGTACCTCAATATATAGAAGACTGTTAAGTCCTCGGTTAAGAGACTTGATGATTCAATGGTTAAACTGAAACACTATGACCTGTTCATATTGCAACTTGAATTGCGGATTTTCAGATCTATTTAAGTACAATTACCTCTCTTACCAATGTATCAATTCAATCCTTATGCTCCATACTTTATGCTCTGTGATGTTGTGCTCACTGTTCGTCGATGTTTGCAGAATTCCTTAGCTCTCCTTCATCTTGTTTGATCAGTACTACATGAAGTTGTTCTTCATCAGTATTTCTTCAACATCCTCTTTTTATTCACTCCCCTAAATCCCATATTTCCCTTTTTTGAAAATGAATTAATCTTGTCTCTTATATAGACATAATATTCATTGTTTATTGGTTATTGATTCTTGGCGTGATAAACAATCCAACCAATTAGATTTAAAGCATAACTCTTGATTTGTCTCGTAGATATCTTCTTGCCAATTGTATAAATCAACTTTAAATCAATCACTTATCTCTAGTCGAATAAAACAAAGTAGACAACCAGTTAAGTCTATATTTATCTCTGCCAGCTAGATATTTTGTCATTTTCTAAACTCTCTATTTTGTCGGTCACCACTGCATTTAGTCGTCGGTGACAACCGACTGATTCGTCGATGAGACTTTAGTTAGCTTCGTGATCTCCATCCGTCGGGCATCATTGGAATTTTACTGGTCGGGCAACTCTGTATATTTGGTCGTCAGGCACTTTGAGTCCTTATCTCGTCGGGCACCCTTCTGACTTTGCTCATCATACATTCTATGGTTTTGCTTCATCGAGAAACACTATGCTTCTAATCGTCGGGTATCACTGTGACTGTTTTTCTTTGCTCTGTCCGACGGTGTGCACTCTGTCGGTGTTGTTTGTCACTTAGTGAATACTTGACTTTTATGCATTGCTGAAAGAATAAATTTGGTTCCTTTGGTTCTCTGAAGTCTTTGGCATTATGTACATGACTATATAGATGATATCAAGTTGACATCAATGACAATACAGTCTGTTAACTGATTTAATGACTTGCATTATCTTTCAACTTAACATTATCAAACATTAAATCAGTTACATGTCATCAATCTTTCGCTTTGGCATTGATGGCAACATACTATATTATCACGCTATACTATTTCTAATACAATATGAAATACAACAATTGAGATTCATCAAACTACCAATCTTTTTATTTTGTTAACTGATAAATGTCTGACTATCAATAAGCTCTATTTTAGCTTAGATTTGATTGTGTAGCTCTTTGTCTTCTTATCAATTTCTCTCTTGACTGTTCTTCTCTTTTGATGTCTTTCTCTCTTGTCAGCAACTCTCCCTTTGTATAATCTTTCCATACAATTTCTCTCCCTAAGGATATAATCTCTCCCTGTTGGAGTAATGTGATAATGGATAATATGATTCTTTTATGAAGAATGTGATAATATGGATAATCTCTCTCCCTTTGACAACAATTCTAAACAAATATCTGACATTAATGTCAAACAATCATTTCTCTCCATCCATAATATATTCCTTGAATTTCCCTTATCCATCAACAATACAACAATATGCTCTGGTGCTCGGTGATGATATATACCTATCTTTTTATAGATGTAGCTTTGAAGTTCATCTCTTTGCTTGCATCAACATTAATGATATTCTAATAATATGTAGGCTGATGCAGCCTTCTACTCATTTTACTGACTGGTAGACAAGGGTTTGACCCCTAGTCTCTTTCTCAAGTACTCAAATGCATCCTTGGGCAGTGGCTTGGTGAAGATATCAGCTAATTATTCTTTGGATTGCACATACTCAAGTATCACCTCCTTTGCTTGAACTTGTTCTCTCAAATAACGATACTTGGTGGCAATGTGTTTTGTCTTAGCATGCATGACTGGATTCTTGGAAATGTTTATTGCACTGGTGTTATCACAATAGATAATTACTGGTTCTAGGATCTTCATATGCATACCTTCCAATAACTATTTCATCCATGTAATATTTGAGCAATTTGCAGCAGCAGTAACATACTCTGCTTCTACAGTAGACTGAGAGATGCATCCTTGCTTTTTGCTAATCCATGTGACAAGTCTGTCACCCATAAAGAATGCTCCTCCAGTTGTGCTCTTACGGTCATCAATATTTCTAGCCCAATCAGCGTTGGTAAACACCTTACGTTCAAATTTTCCTTCTCTTCTATGCCATAAGCCATATTCCTCGGTATTCTTTAGATATCTTAAAAAAAAATTCACAGTAGTCATATGTGATTCTCTAGGATTAGCATAAAATCTTGCAACTATTCCTACTGCATGTGCAATATTTGGTTTAGTGTGTACAACATACATGAGTTTTCCAATCATTGATCCATACAAAGTCTGATTTACCTCTAATGTCTTATCCTTCTTTGTCAACTTACATCCAGTAGCCATTGGCGTTCCAACTAGTTTGGAGTCTTCCATCTTGAATATTTGCAGGACCTCTTTAATGTATTTGGACTGTGTAACAAAAATACCTTCACATTGTTGCATGATCTATAGACCTAGATAGAACTTGATCTCTCCAAACATAGACATCTCAAACTCTTTGCTCATCTCATTAGCAAATGATTTGCATAGCATATCATTTCCTCCAAATATGATGTACTCAACAAATATTTTAGCAATCAAAGTGTTAGCATCAGTATCTTCCTTCAAATAAAGATTCTATTTTCACTAGTCCTTACAAATCCAATACTTATAAGATAGGAATGAATTCGTTCATACCAGGCTCTAAGAGCTTGTTTCAATCCATACAAGACTTTATGAAGTCTACATACCATGTTTCTCTTGTTTGGATCTACAAACCCTTCTAGTTTCTCAATGTATACCTCTTCTTCAAGTATTTCATTTAGGAATGTTGACTTGACATCCATCTAGTATACCTTGAATCCTTTGAATGCATCATAAGCAAGTAGTATTCTTACACCTTCTAGCTTAGCAATGGGTGCAAAGGTCTCTCCATACTCAATACCTTCCTCTTGTGCATACCCCTTGCATACTAGTCTTGCTTTGTTTCTTGTGACTTCTCCATTCTCATTCAGCTTGTTCCTGAATATCCATTTAGTACCGATGACATTCTTGTCATATGGTCTTGTTACAAGTGACCATGTCTTATTTTTCTCAATCTACTCAATCTCATCATTTATAGCACTTATCCATTCTTCATTATCAAGTGCAGCATTGATAGATTTTGTTTCAAACTCATAAATTAAACAACTCATGTTTAGAGACTTACTTTTTGTTCTTGTACCAGCTTTCTTATCTCCTATGATCTGGATCTCTAGATGGTTCCTTCTTACATATCTGGCAAGAACTGGTTCAGCTCTTTGTCTATCATCTTGATCATCATTTTGTCCTTCATTCTGTTCTTCATCACTGTGTACATTATTTTGATTATTATCCTGACCGTCGGTATTTGCAGCCTGACCGTCGGTTACAACATTCTGTTGCTCTGGAATTAAGAACTATTGCTCGGGTAGAGTGTTAGGTTGTTCATAGTATACAAACTTGTTGTAGTCCTCTGGTTCTTTTATGCTTTCCAGCTCATTCTTTTCTGCAAATTCATCTATCTTCACATTTGCACTTTCAACAATTTTATTAGAAGCCTTAATAAGACATTTATAAGCCTTGCTTTTGGTGGAATACCCTTGAAAGATACCTTCATCACTCTTGGCATCAACCTTTCCATTTCTATCATCCTTTAAGATATAATATTGACTGCTAAAGATTTTGAAGTAACTTATATTGGGTGTTTTACCATACCATAGCTCATAGGGTGTCTTCTTTGTGCCCTTCTCCAATTGTACTTTGTTTAATGTGTAGACAGCAGTACTGACAGCTTCCCTCCAAAATATTTGGGTGATGCCTTTCTCTATCATTAGTGTTCTAGCATAATCAACTATGGATATGTTCCTTCTCTCAGCAATCCCATTTTTTTGTGGTGTTCTTGGTGCAGAAACCTATCTTTTATACTATGCTCATTGCAGAAATTAGTGAATTCATATGATATAAATTCTTCTCCTTTATCTGATCTCAAGCATTGTGAATTCATATGATATAAATTCTTCTCCTTTATCTGATCTCAAGCATTTCAAATCCTTACCATTTTATTTCTCTAGCATAGCCTCATACCATTTAAACATCTTGAATGCTTCAGATTTATCTTGTAGAAACATAACTGTCATCATTCTAGAGTAATCATCAACAAAGAGAATAAAATATCTATCTCCATAATAACTCATTGTCCTCATTGGTCCACATAGATCAGTATGGACTAATTCTAGAATATCATCAGATGTATGGGTTTTAATTTTGAAACCAGACTTTTTCATCTTACCTTTTTGACAATTCTTGCACATGATGTTGTCAGGCTTTGATATCATCGATAAGCCTCTTACATTTCTCCTTCTGCTTATTTTCATCATGTTGTCAAAATTCACATGACACAATATTTTATGACACAACCACATGTCTTCATTTCTAGTCATTAAGCAAGTGGTGTTAGTATCATTCAAATAGAATAAGTTACCTTTTGTCTATTCATCGGTACCAATCAATCTTCCTAATTCATTTAAGATCTTTGCCTTCTTATTCTCAAATGCTACTCTGTGACCTGAATTATTCAGCTGAGAAACACTCAACAGATTATAATTCAATCCTTTTACCCAATACGCATTTTCACATTTAATCAGGTTATTCAACATTATATTTCCTTTACCTTCAACTGGACAAGGTGTATCATTACCCATTTGTATTGTACCACCATTGTAATACTCAAAAGTGTTAAACTTTTCTTCATCACCGGTCATGTGGCGAGTGCAGCCACTATCTATAATCCAGATGTCATTCTCGCTAACCTTAGATACGAGTGCAATTTTTACATACCTTTCATCTTTATCTGAATCATCTTTCATAGCTGCAAAGACCATCTTGATGTCTTCATCAGGTTTGGTGTCAATATCTTCATCTTTGCAAGTAGCTAGGTAGCTAGTTTTCTTGCCTTTGTACTTGTAGTCTCGGGTATCTCTTCTTTCTGATTGTCGGTAACTTCTGTAATCTTTGTTATCACCTCTATCAGATTTCTTCTCAAAAGATCTGTCATTAACTCTGTCATCTTTTCTTTTGTTAGGACATCTTGTAGCAAAGTGTCCAATCTCCTTACAATTAAAGCATGCAAGTGGTAACTTGCCTTTGCCTCTCTGCATTCTATTTCATCTAGATTTTCTTCTTCACTTTCACTTTCACTATCTCTTCTAGATGTGTGTCTATGACTTGATTTGTTTATTCTTGTAGAAGATTTAAATGTAGACTCTAAGTTTGATAAGACACTATTATCAAAGTTATTCATCTCAAATGAAATCAGTCTATTAATTAAACTATCAAGAGTAACTGTATTGTTTGCTACTACTCTCATTTCTTGAATGGAAGAAACTCTAATAGTATATACAGGCAGTAAGGTTTTTAAGGTTTTACTTACCACTGTCTCCTCTTCAAGTGTACCTCCAACTCCTTGTATAATATTGACTACTTTGACTCTTGTGTTGTACTGTGTGATGTTTTCTCCTTATTTCATTATGAGATCATCAAACTTTCCTCTAAGGCTTTCTACCTTGGCTCTCAGAACATTTGGATCACCTCTATGTACAAGCTTCAGTTGGTCCCACATCTTCTTTTCAGTTTTGCAATCTTTGACATCTTCAAATTCAGCATCAGAGAGTGAGGAAGAAAGCTCTATGACCATGTAGTTGTGCTCATGCTTCTCTCTCTATTGATCTACTGTTAATGCTCCTATGGGCAACACATATTCAGTATCTAGGAATTGTGTGCTAAAATGTTGACACACTTCTATGAATCATTCCATCCAAGGTTGCTCAAGAATGAGGCCTCAAATATCGACTCATAGCTCTCTAGTCATGGAGTGCAAAGGTGTGAAATGGAGGCCCTCAGATTGACCTAGTTAGTGCCCATGCAAGTACAACATGAAATGAGAGATTCAATGTATGAAAATGAAATCTACTCTATATGATTGCAATGCATGAAAATAAATTAATCTATATGATAACAATGCATGATTATTCTATGAAAAGAAATACAAATGCAAGATTAATCTATGGAAATAAACATGAATCTAATCTACATGAGTAGCCATGGATGCAAGAAGAAGAAGACAAGAAGAGAGAAGTTGCAATATCCAAGTGAAAGTGCTTAAATGCTCCTCCAAAATTGCTCTCCAAATCTGCAACATAACAATACCTAAAAATTCTATCCCTAGAATGAGGAGAGGGCTCCTTATAAAGAAAAGTGAACGGTTGAGATTAAGAGGCGAAAAATAAATAATCAATGGTTGAGATTAAGAGGCAAAAACCCACCACTTACGAAGATGTGATGAAAAAGGGATTTTTATTTAATTTTTTTCCTTTTTCAATAAATAAAGTGTTTTAAGTGGGGATTTTTATTTATTTAATTAAAAGAGGGGATTTCTTTCAATTAAATAAATTAGAAAAATTTTATTTAATTAAATGGAGGAAATTGAATTTAATTAAATAAGAGGAATTTTATTTAATTAAAAGGGGGAAATTTACTTTAATTAAATAAGATAAATTTTATTCAATTAAAAGGGAGATTAAATCTTTTAATTAAATAAGATAAAT
>MU225932.1:3129892-3140592 GCA_018584345.1 Thuja plicata
TATTTCATGATCTCATCCACAAGACAATGGAAGACTATGTGGATGACATATTAGCCAAATCAATACTCCGAAAGGATCATCTACAGGTTTTGGGACCCATCTTTGATAGAATGCAGGAATTCAAAGTATGACTAAATCCAAAAAAGTATGCTTTCGGTGTCACAACAAGAAAATTACTAGGGTTCATCGTATCACACAAAGGAATTGAAGTGGATCCAGCAAAGGTCAAGGCAATATTGGACATGCCTCCACCATCGAACCTGAGACAACTAAGAGGGTTACAAGGAAGGCTCCAATCGATCAGACACTTCATAGCTCAACTGGCAGATAAGTGCCACCCATTCCAACATCTATTGCATAAAGACATCAAGTTCATATGGATAGAGCAATGTGAACAGGCTTTTCAGATATTCAAAGACTACCTTCTAAAGTCTCCTATATTGGTACCACTAGTACAAGGTAGACCATTGCTTCTATATATCTCAGCGACTGAATCAGCATTAAGTGTCCTCTTGGCACAACACGATGATGCAGGAAAAGAGAGGGTCATTTAATATCTAAGCAGGACTTTGGTTGGATATGAGCTAAACTATACACCCATTGAGAAGTCATGCCTGGCAGTTCTTTTCACTTCCCAGAAGCTAAGACACTACATGTTGAGTCACCAAACGAAATTGGTTGCACATATTGATCCTCTCAAGTACCTCCTGAGTAAAGCAGCGCTCACTGGACGACTGGCCAAGTGGGTAATGATCTTAAGCGAGTTTGACATTGAGTATGTAGATAGAAAGGCTATCAAAGGACAAGTGATCACCGATCAACTAGCAGAGGCACCAATTCAAGACCACCAACCTATTGTTTTAGACTTTCCTTACGAATCTATCATGACACTACAACTGGCGATCGAGGTATGGCAACTTTATTTTGATGGATCATGTACAAACCACGGTGCAAGGGCAGGGATAGTTCTTATCACTCTAGATCATGATACAATCCCAAAGTCTTTCAGACTTAACTTCCAATGCACCAACAATATAGCAAAATACGAAGCATTGGTCATCGGTCTAAAGATAGCCATTCAATAGAGAATCAAGAATCTAAAAGTCTTTGGTGATTCGCAGTTGGTCATTAGCCAAGTTAACAATGATTACATGACCAAAGATGAGAAGGTCATACCTTACAGAGCACAGATGGAATGATTGCGCACCCAATTTCATTAGATCCTCTTTGAGCAAGTCCCAAGAGCACAAAACAAAGCGACAGATGCGATGGCTACCATAGCATCATTGATTGATATGCCAGGTAATGATACCAAATTCCAGTTTCTAGTGGAGCAACTCTTGGCGCCATCACATTAGACATCTATTATAGAATCAACGTGTGTCCTTGTTGGTCCTGAGTCCCCATGGTATCAAGATGTCTATAGTTATCTCCAAAACAATGTCTTACCCCCAAACTTGTCTAGGAACCAGAGAAAATCCCTCATCCACCAAGCCTCTAGGTATACAATCCTCTCAACTACTCTATACAGACGAAGTCTAGATGGAACATTACTACAATGTCTCACTTCCATGGAATCCCAGAAAGCTTTGTACGAGGTACATGAAGGAATATGTGGAACCCACGGAGGTGGCAACAGCTAAGCTAAGAAAATAATCCATGTGGGATACTATTGGCCCACAATAGAGATAGATGCACACAAGCATGTTAAAAGGTGTAGACAGTGCCAAATTTATGGAGACCTTATCCATGCACCGGCCCAGGAACTGAATCCAATTACATCACTGTTACCATTTTCAATATGGGGATTTGACCTAGTAGGCAAAATTACACCTTCTTTAGCAAACAAGCACAAGTACATCATAGCAGCAATGGAGTACTTCACCAAGTGGGTGGAAGCAATTCCCCTCACTTACATCACTAAAAAATAGATAGCAATGTTCATACTTAATCACATCATCTCTCGATACGGGATCCCCCAAACAATCCTGACAGATCATGGTACCCCTTTCCAGAACAAGGATGTTGAAGACCTATGTGAACAATTCTGCATCAAACAAGGGTTCTCCTCATTTTAGTACCCTCAAGGGAATGGACAAGCCAAAGATACAAATAAAACAATCTTGAAGATTCTGAAGAAAATAGTAAACGAATCAGGGCGAGACTGGCATCTACAGCTTAGTCCCGCATTATGGGCATACAGAACTAGTGTAAGAACACCAACAGGAGCAACTCCTTTCTCCCTAGTCTATGGAACAGAGGCGGTATTACCCCTCGAAGTAGAAATCCCATCCCTGAGGATATCATTGAAGAACCTGGTTTCAGACGAAGACTATAGAATAGCAAGGCTTAGTGAGCTAGAAGTACTAGATGAAAGAAGGCAACATGCCTTCGACCACTTATAAGGCTATCAGAATCACCTTAGAAGGAACTATCACAAGAAGGTAAAGCCAAGAACATTTGAAGTAGGAGACCTTGTCCTCATGGAAAATTAGAAGAATCAAGCAGAGCGATTCAAACCTGGTAAGTTTGAGCCTAGCTAGCTAGGACCGTTTGTTATTGTCAACTCTACTCAAAGTGTGGCATTCATACTAGCAACACCAGAAGGAGATCATCTCCCCGACTACATCAACAACATGCACCTAAAGAGGTTCTACCCTTAAAGGTCTCTATGGTTAAGGCATTTATCTACATATCCAAAAAATATCAAAAAAATAAAAAAATATACAAAAGTTACCTTGGTGAAAACCTGGCAATCAGGCGCCTTGGCGACAACGAAAAAAGTAAAAAAGCAAAAAAAGTAAAGAGAAAACACAATCGCTCTCTTAGTGAAAACCTGACAATCAGGCGCTATTGAGTAGGTACTTTGGTGAAAACCTGGCAAACATGCACCAAGTGTTCAAAATCTAGCTTCACCATCAATGAGCTCCAAAAGCTTAAAGCACAATTCAAAATGCAAGACTGACTATCCCAAGCAATATCCAGAAGTGCAAACCCCTCTGAGCACCAAGCACTTACCCATGGTTAATACTGGTCCACCAAACTAGGGGGGCGATTCCAAATATCATCAAAAATCCTAAAAATCAGAAAACTCATCAAAAAATCCTAAAAAGCTCAAAAATCAAGCGAAAATCAATCTTAATAAAAAACAATCAAAAAATTGCAAAAATCCCAAAGCAATAAAACCAACTTGGTTATCAAGAGAGCAAGGGGAAAGCACGCCCAGTCAATCAAATGTCACAATCATGAGCTTTGCGAATCAACATTGAGCTCATCTAAAACAGCTTTATCAATCTATCAATTCAATCAGCAAGCAATAGGCAATCAAATCTATCAATCGTCACAATCATGAGCTTTGCAAACAAGCATTGGGCACATCTGACACAACTTGATCAACTACCAACAAGATCAGAGCAATTAAATCAATCAAAACTGTCACAATCATGAGCTTTGCGAACAAGCATTGGGCACACTGACATAGCTTGATCAACTTCCAACAATATCAGAGCAATCAAATCAATCAAAACTGTCACAATCATGAGCTTTGTGAACAAGCATTGGGCCCATCTGACACAGCTTAATCAGCTACCAACACGATCAAAGCAATCCAGCCAACAAAGCCTATCCAAAGAGTTTGAGCCAATCAAGAGAATCCAACTGCATCGAGGAACCACACAAAAATGTTGACTAGGTCAGTCAAGTCAGTCAGATGTTAGTCTATATTTCGAGGTTATGTTCTTACGCTACTCCAGAATCTACCATGTGAGGAGAGTAGCTATGATATATCATGACTTATTTTCTTTGATTTCTATCTGTTAAATGTTCATTTCGATTCCAAGGCCATGATGATTTAGGATAAATGCGGTAGGCGTTGTCACTTATCTGGCAGCCGCGCAGTTCCACGATCTGAGCTTAAACCTGAGAAAGAATTGGACATTCCTTCTCTTTTATTTTATTTGTTTGCTTTATAGAATCAAGAGCTCGCAGCAATATTCAGATGGACTTTGAGTTGCTTTGGAGTTCTATCTTGGTTTCTATGGTCTTTCCCTTTATGTTGCAAATAAGAGCTCATGATGCTATCCAGATGGACTCTAAGGGCGTAGGAGTTCTATCTTGTTTGTTTGGCTTTCCCTTTCAGAAATCAAGAGCTCACAGTGTTATCTAGATGGACTCTAGGTACATAGGAGTTCTATCTTGGTTTCTTTATTTTAAATTAACTCAGAGGACAAGTAGTATCTAAATGGTCAATATCTAGGTGCTTTTGGCTCTCTTTCTTTTCAAACAGGGAACATAGTTGAATCCATATGGTCATTATTTGGGTCCACTATGGGTCTCTTTCTAGTCAATCTCTCTACTCCTCCCGCTATCAAAAGGTCCAGGCGGTATGTGATCTAGATCATTCGACGCTCTTCTAGAATATCAGAAAATACAAAAAAGATGCAATGATGACAAATATTGGAAATAGGGGCAGCGACTTGGGACATTCATCCTTTCTATCATATTATATCTATCCAAAAATGCAAAAAAGAAAATCTTTTCTATCAGTTCATTCTATTAGATCAATCTCAGAGCACATCTATCCAAACTAACTTCTTTATAACTAACATTGCATTACTAAAAAAATTTGTGCATGGTAGATTGCATTCATTTATTGCATAAGAAAAATCCTAAACATGTGCATACTAGATCATATAATCAATGCATCCATCATCAATAACATCATAACTAACATAGGAATGCATTCATCATCATTCATATAATGATTCACTTTTTCAACAAATTAATGCTCATCTGACGCATTTTCTATGCTTAATTTGTTGAGGGGGCATATAGTCCACTTGTTATCACTGGGGCAAGTTGGGTCAGAATCAAAATCAAAGATTCTTTGACACACTACGACAAGTCACATCGCATCAAAGAGGGACAAATGTAGACACCCTAAAATGGACAGGCTTGCGACTTTACATTAAAACCACTAATTTTCATCTATTAATTAATAGTTTTTTAATAATTAATTAATCATCTATTTTCCTCTAAATTCATTCTCCAAATCATATAATCAAATTTCCAAATTTAATTAAGTAATTAATTTTATTTAATTAAATAGCTTTAATTGATTAATTACCATTAATTGATTAATTAAACTCAATTTCCTATAGTTTAAATTCAAATATTTAAACTTACTAATTAAATTAATTTCAATTAAATTAATTTAATTTCATCAATTAAAGCAATTCTTAATAAAAAAGAATTCAATTATCTCACATGTTGAAAACAATTATTAAATAAATGGATTAATTATTCATTTATCTTCAAAGAGATAACTCCAATCAGATCACATGGGTTACTCCACCCATCTCTCTAGTCCACATGGGTAACTTTACCCACCTCTTCAGTTCAAAAAGGTAACTCATAATTAGCTTTTCAGTTAACCAAACTCTATCTCCTTTTTACCAAATGAAGATGTGGAGTTTAATGAGGACCTCTCCTGTTCCTTTTGATCTCAACCATTCATCTCCCCATCTCTGGGATTGATCTCAACCATTCATATCATCACCAATTCCTATATAATAAACCCTTCATAACCATTTGAAGGGTCTAGGATTTCAAGCTCTCGTGCACCATTACTCTGTTAGTTTGGTTCTAAGCATTCAAGTCATCTTGCGACCACACACACACATTTCAATTCTCAAATTCTCGACGCTTCTCAAGTCATAGACGCTGCCCCGCCAATAATGAGCATCAAGAACAACATTTCAGAAGGAGTAGAGAGAAACAATAGAAGCTTCAAGCATCGTGGGGTTTGCATTTATTTGTATTCCTTTCTCTTGCTTGTACATTTTATTGATCACGTTTCTAGTATTCATTTAGTAGTCATTATATAATTGATTTGCATTCATTTGGGAAACCTTTGCTACTAACCCTCACCTTTGGAAAGCTCTGGGAATCGAAAGAGAGGCGTACAATTACAATTTGATCAAGAAAATTGATTTGAATTGAAAATATTGCAAAGCATTGATTCAGGAAATTGATAAATTGATAAAATGATAAACGGGGCTCATAGTCTAGGCGACCATTTTAGGGTGCATACATTTGCCCCTCTTTGACTAATGTGTGGTCAATTTGGGAACACATATAGTCAAAGAATGCAGTTGAATTGTGAGGTCGATTTGGGATCACAAAACAACCCAGATGCTGGTCGATTTGGGAACACATCAGGACAAAAAAAAAAGCACAATTGAAAAAGACAAAGTCAACACCGAAATAAGTAATTGACATGTCAGAGATAAGAATCTCAAGCAAGACTGATATAATTCATAAAGCTGAATCAAAGATTGAAGTTTGATAGGTACGGCCCCCTCGTGATCGAAATCGAAATGAGATAGAGTAGAAACAACAAATTGATAAATTTTGATCAAATCAAACTAAAGATAAGGTTCTTGATGTAAGATGAAAGATATAAAGATCACAGAACCAAGGTAGATCATTAAGCATGAAATATTATGCCCTGAGATTGAATTAGAAGAAAAGAAGTGGTGTGAAAGTGAATGGAAGATAGAAGTTTGAAAGAGGTGGAAATAAATGGAGAGAAGAAAGAGAATTTGCCTCAAGAGAGAGAATGCCCCAAAATTAATCAACTATATAAGATAGAAATTTTTGATTGAGATCATGAAAGAAGATAAGGAAATGAAGATCATAACGTGATCACAGTTGATTAAAAGTCCACAAGAAAGATGAAGGAAACCCTCGCAAACTCATAAATGCAGCTTAAAAATGCAAACTAACATGAGGTCTAATGATGCAAGCTACATAAAAATTTAAAGGCGTACTTGCAATAAAGCAACTGTAACATAGGTCTTTGTGTTCATCATTCATTAGAGAATGTTAAGGAACTTATTTTCATCATTGGGCCATTATTAATGGACATCAAAAAATCACACAATCATCACTAGTCACAAGTGCAACTATGAAGATATGAATGTGATTTATATCAGATTGGAATGTGGAAAGATTTTAACATAAGCATCAAAGACATAAAGGTCAAGATGATTGGGATGTTAGCTTACCCAATTTAATGTAGCAAAACCATGCTCGCATCAAGGCATAGAGGCCAGGATGACCAGAAGAACAGTTGTGCAAAAATAGTGAAGCATAAAGAAGGAAGCAAATAAAAACATGCCCCATGCCCCAAGTCCTCTAGCTATGCATCACGGAGAGACTTATTAGACAAGGACACTCAACGAAAATCAATAATAGTTAGCACACAAAGAAAATATTGTGACATAGCTCAAGTATTAAGTATTGCGTTTAAAAATTTAAGTGTGTTAACTGATACTGAGTTCTGAGGATAAGGATTGAATGCTTGCAAGCAGGCAAAACCACATGACAAAAACTGGGTAAGACCAAACCGATAAGTGTTGAAAAACACTTGATGTCAAGGGTTGTATTGAAAAATACAGTTGGGGTGGTATTGAAAAACACCATTTGTGAGGCGTCCTAAAGACGAACACATCCAAGAGACCAAAGCTAACACAGTTATGCCCCCTAGACAAAGACAAAGACCAATTCCAGACCAAGGCAACAAGGACAAGGCATGATGGAGAAAGGCCAAGTGTCGCAGACACACGCTAAGAAACAGGGGTACAAAGGCCTCAAGTAGAGCCCATTTCCAGGTTTTCACCACTTGGATTTTATTACAATTTTTTCATTTTTTTATTTTTTTCTTCTTTTTTTTTCAGGACTTTTTATAATTTTTTATAATTTTTGCTGCCAAGGCGCTTGTTTCCAGGTTTTCGCCAAGGCACGTTTTTTTTTCTTGAAATTTTGAATTTTTTGATTTTTTTTTGTATTTTTTGGAATATATAATTTTTTTGAAGATACATCAAAGCGTCTATTGCTAGGTTTTCACTAAGATCAATTTTTCAGAACATTTTCCGATTTTTAGAATTTTTGACAATATCATTTTTTAAAATTTTTTTAGGATCAATAATATGTACAAAGGATGCCCCCAGACATAATGGGCATCATGGATAAAACTTCTTCAGGTACAAGACATTGATAGGATCAAGGAGTTGTTCTCCATTTTCTGTAGATAGTAAATAAGCACTCGTCCCAAAAGCTACTGTAATAATATAAGGGCCAAGCCAATTAGGTTCAAATTTGCCCTTCTGATCTCTATGTTGTTGATTTTTAAGATTTTCACGTAGGACAAGATCTCCTACCTGGAATTCTCTAGGGTGAACCTTTTTGTTGAAATCTTTGGACATGCACTTTTGATAGACCCTCATATGATCAAATGATACTTGACATTTTTCATCTAGAAGTTCTAACTCTTGAAGTCTCATGGCGCAGTAGTCTTCATCTGTAACTAGACCGAGAAACTCTAAGTGAAGGAATCCCAACCTCCAAAGGTAACACTTCTTTAGCACCATATTCAAGGGCAAAAGGAGTAGCCCCAGTAGGAGTATGAATACTCGTTCTATAGGCCCACAAAGCCAGATTTATTTGTAAATGCCAATCTCTACCATTCTTACAGACTGTTCTACGCAAGATTTTAAGAATGGTTTTGTTTGATGCCTCTGCTTGACCATTTCCTTGCGGGAAGTTAATGGAGGACCAATGTTGTTTAATCTTAAATTTCTTGTAGCGTTGCTTAAGGTCCTTATTTTTAAACTGGCTTCCGTTGTCAGTAATAATATCAAAAGGCACTCCATATCGACAGATGATATGGTTCAGAATGAATAGAGAGGTTGTCTTTCTCGAGGCAACAGAAAGTGGGACAACTTCTACCCATTTAATGAAGTAGTTAGTAGCAATGATAATAAATTTGTGTCCACCTGATGAGTTCGGATGAATTTGTCAAACAAGGTCAAAGGCCCAACGCTAAAATGGCCAATGAGATATAGAAGGAATGAGCTCCCTACCTAGAGCATATATCAGGTTACCATGTTTTTGACATTTTTCACATGACTTTGCAAAATCTACTGCATCAATCTGCATCATGGGCCAATAGTACCCCACCCTAAGCAACCTTCGGGCCATGGAAAGACCATTGGAGTGTCTCCCATAGATACCCTCGTGAATGTCAACTAACGCTTGGTAAAAAATTTCCTTTTCTAAGCATCTAAGAAGTGTTCCATCTAGACCCCTCCTATACAAATCACCAGCGATAAGGGAATGGCGAGAGGCATTTCGGGTAAGGTTTCTGCGTTCAGATTGGTTAAAGGTTTCAGGTATAATGCCATCACAAAGATATGAGTAAATGGCACCATAACGGGATGATTCATGGCCAACAAGGGTACAAATGATATGGATTTCTTGGGAGTCAAAGATAGGGTGATGTAGCTCTTCCACCAGGAATTCAAATCTTGATTCATGTTTCTCTAACTGAAGAAGTGAAGCAAGTGTAGCCATAGCATCAGCTACTTTATTTTTTGCTCTAGGGATTTGCTGAAATGTGACAAATGTGAAGTATCTCTTCAAGGAATCAATCCATTTCTTGTAAGGTACCATTTTCAAATGTTTTTTTTGGTATTCATCATTAACCTAGTTGATTATCAGTTGTGAATCCCCATAGATGTGTAACTCTGTGATTCTCCATTATATGGCTATCTTAAGTCCATTTGTTAAAGCTTCATACTCAGAAATGCTATTTGTACATGGGAACAATAATTTGTAAGACTTAGGAATCGTGTACCCATGAGGAGAGACAAACAAAACACCAGCTCCTGGACCATTTTGCATAAAAGATCCATCAAAGAACATCTTCCAAGTTCTTTCAGTTATATACATAAGATGTTCATCTGGGAAGTCAATTTGAATAGGTGCATCATCTTGTAATGGGAAATCAACCAATTGATCAACTATAGCTTGTCCTTTGATTGCCTTATGCTCAATATACTCTATGTCAAACTCTGAAAGTATCATCATCCATTTAGCAAGTCTACCTGTGAGGGCAGCCTTACTTAACAAGTATTTGAGTGGATTTATTTTGGCTATGAGGTGTATAGTGTGCGCAAGCATGTAATGTTGCAACTTTTGAGAAGCAAACACAATAGAAAGGCAAGCTTTCTCAATGCTAGTGTAGTTAACCTCATATGAAACAAGAGTACAACTGATGTAGTAAATTGCTCTTTCTTTCCCATTTTCATCAAGTTGAGCCAGTAATGCCCCCAAGGAAGATTCTGTCACTGAAATGTATAAAATAAGTGGTTTCCCTGGGATAGGAGGCATTAAAATAGGAGGATTTGCCAAGTACTTCTTAATTTGATCTATGCTCTTTTGACAATCCTCATTCCAAATACATTTGACTCCCTTATGTAAGTTCTTATTGAAAGGTTGCGCTCTATCTGCCAATTATGAAATAAATCTCCTTATAGATTGAAGACGTCCTTGAAGACTCCTCATTTGAATAATGTTTTTAGGAGGTGGCATATCAATGCTCGCTTGGAATTTTTCAGGGTCAATCTCTATTCCTTTTGCTGAAATGATGAATCCAAGTAGTTTTCCAGAGGTGACTCCAAATGCACACTTTTTAGGATTTAACCTTAGCTAAAATTGTTCCATGTGATCTAGAATTACTTCTAAATCATCTAAGTGTGTATCTCTTTGTTTAGACTTGGCCAAGGTGTCATCCACATAATCTTCCATATTCTTATGCATCATGTCATGAAAAATAGTTGTCATAGCTCTTTGATAGG
>MU225932.1:3173908-3196915 GCA_018584345.1 Thuja plicata
GAATTAAATAACTCCATTATTTAATTAAATTAGCCATGGAAGGGTGATTGGGTTGGATTTGATCTTTTTGATTTGAACTATACAATTGAAAAATCAATTGCATAATTTGATTAATCCCTTTAGGCTTGTAATTTAATTATTTGATTTCATGATTATTTGATCTTTTAATTTGATTTGATTTTTGTCCATTTGATTTGTATTGAGATGAGATTTTACGGTATTTGGCTGAGATTTATAGTTTGGAATGCTTGAGATACACCTGGTAATTTTTAGGTGTCTACAGTCATCTTCGGTGATCTCTTAGTATCTGATCTTCAGTTTTCTCATGTTCTGTCTTTCACTGTATGCTTACCAAAAGTGTTGTTTACATACTAATGGAAATTTAATGTCATCAAATTTGGATTAGTATGATACTATATAGACCTAAAAAGTTAGCACCCATAATTGGATGTCTTTTAGGACCTATTGACCCCATTGTGGTGATTTCAAGATCTAATTGTCGATTATGTGTGTTTGTCCTTTTTCCTGGCTCCTTTTTCATATCTCCCGATGGGTCTCCACCTTGTCCTAGGCATTTTTACCTATGGGTATAGTCTAAGTTTGACCACACCTCCAAGGGTGAGGTTGAACTTCAAATTCACCCCTTATGGGTTTGTCTTGATTGGGTTGGGAGCCTGATGCCGGGACCCTTCTTCCTATGTCTTTCCCATTTCTTTTCTGTTTTGGCCTGCCTGCATTTGAATATCAAAATAAGTATAAAAGGATGCTCTATCCCCTCCTTTTTGCAATATAGAAGCATACATAATGTTATGATCAAGAAATTGTGCAAGCATAATCATTCAAGCATTGAAGTATTCAAGTGGTGAAATAAAGACATCTATTGAAGGTCTCCAAGTCTTCATCATAGATCCATTCAAGAAAGTCAACCTCCTTCCTTTGATGCAAGATTTCTCTCCCACGGTGGCCAAGTACAGAGATTCTCAAGTGGTGCAAGGAGGTTCATTTCATTATTCTTCAAGTGGCATAACTACATTAATGATCTAGAGATGGTGATTATGGATCTCATACATTGGTGAGGACATCCTTGATCTTCCTAAATCTCCACTCCAAGTTCAAATGCAAGCATCTTCATGAACTTGTGTGATTGCTACATCCATTCATGAGGGTTTTACACAAGGTGAATCAAACATTTACCTTCCTTTAATTTTTTAGATTTGCATTTACTTATAAATTTTGAGGTTAATTCCTTAACTAGGGCTTGACCAAGGAAAACCCCTTTCCACAAACATTTTCCTCTTTTTCTGTGTGCAGGATCATATTTTGGGATCTGCATATCTAGATTCAAGCATTTTTGAGGTTATCTCAGATACCAGAATTGGAAAGTACACAATCAAAAATAGAGGGGTTTAGTCAAACTTTGACTTGTACCTTAAAAAATGAATTATTCTTGGAAGCCTCATATTTTTATCGTCATAAGTTACAAGTGTTGGGGTTCCAGATCCATAACGGTTTCAATATGTGACATCTCTATGACTAGAAATTGTAGTTTTAAGGCATATAACCTCCTAATTCATTTCAAGGTGCACAAATCCTTCTCCAATCTTGTATTTTACTTTCAGATTTGTTATTGCATTAGTCATCCTTAGTTACTTTTCAAATCTGTACTTGTTCATTAATCAATTAGTCAAATCTATTAATTCCTTAATAGTGGAAATAGGTCTTATCCTCCTCCCTTTGCATCTAGGTTTCACATTTTTCACCCTTCATCTTGTGTTGTGATAATCAAGATTAGATAAAAAGAGGTTGGATTTGTCTATTTCCCAATTGTATAGGCCTCCTACCCACACACACAATAAAAGGAATTTGGTGAATGATCTCTACCTTAGCATTGTTCACCATTTTCCCCTATACATATACAATGTAAATTTGCATTGTCCACCACTAAAGTAGAGTATATGACTACTACACATGTTTCTAAGGAGGTCATATGGTTATAGAGACTTTTAATGAATTTGTTTTATTTTAGTACTCTATGAACTAAATGTGAAAATCAAATTGCTATTTTTTTGGCCAAATATCCTAATGTATCATACTTGTGCAAAGTATTTTGATGTTGAATATCACTTTGGTTGAGACTATTATTGCCTTGAGTAAAAATGTTGACACATTGGATAAAGTTTCAGACTATCTTACTAAGCCAATGACCACTAATAAGTTCTCTTATTGTAGGAAGGCCATGGACCTTGATCTATGTACTTGATTTTATAATTTTTATATTTTTTTATGTAATTATAGTATATAATGTGAACTATGAGAATATTAAGATAGGTGACATTAAGCTTGCATTCCTATTCTATTTATGTGTCTCCACATTCCTAGAAAAGTGTTCAAGGGGATGTGAGAGGAAAAATTGTAGCATCATAAATTGCACACTTATTTAATTTTTTTCTTAGTTAGGCCCTATTCTTGTGTTCAAGGACTTCTATGCTCGACATGCCTAATCCAACCCTAATTATGCATATACTCTCGACATCCTCTATCCAAACAGGACCTTTGGTCTAAATTTGGGTCCGTCTTGGGTGGACCAAGGTGACTTGGAAGATAGGGGCAACTTAGTTTCCCTATTCCTGAAATTTGCCCTATTCCCTGAGGTTTGGCCCTAAATTTGAACTATACAATGATCATTTAGTTTTGGTAGGGATTTTAGACCCTCATTAGCCTTGTCCAACTTTTGCACCCTGAAAAGATTAGGAGAAGTATATATGTAAGGTATCCTCCCTGATTTTGGTAAGAAAATAATTTAATTTCAAGATCTCAATTCCAAATCAAGCTCTCAACTACAATTTTACATCTCAAGTCCCAAGGAAAGAGAGAAAGCATTCAAGGCATTGAAGACGAGGATAATTTTGTAGATATAATCATTTATGATGACATCCATGATCTTCCTATGATATTTTGTAAGAGGCTTACCAAAGTTAGACCTTTGTTTTGGTGTTTCCACCTTCATGGACAACCAAGATAGATACAATAGATAATCCAGTATATGATAAATGACAATGGCTACAAGAAGAAATTATAAAGATACTATAATATGTTTTTTTCAAATCGCAATGAGTGAGTACAAGGTGAAAGATGACCCCCCTTTGAAGCCAATAAGTTGAAGCTCAGTGGAATGAAGGTGAGTTTGTGTTGGTGCATGACGAATAGTTGTAAATTAGCAATGCAAGGTGACCAAATCATTGTGAAAACTATCTAAATAAATGATAAATGTGTTAAATCCACCAAGAATTAATTTGAATGATAAGAAAACTAAAATTGGAGGCAATAAGGAGATTTTAAGGAACGCAAATGATTCTTGACATCGGTGGCCTACCAAAGGAGGTGTTATACTATCAGGGATAATAGGTTTAATGCTTTAATAGTCACCTTCAGCCTATAGATTCATGCAAAGAGTACACACCACACAGATGTCTTTGCAGTGCATATAATACCTAAATCAAAATAATCCACATAGTCAGGAATTTCGACAAAGAGAGGAGATTAAGAAAGCAAGATAAAGTGGAAGCTTAGGTGGAGATTTGATTCGGCTAAAGTGGAGGTGCCACATGATGTGAAATTTCATGGGGTCCAATTTATTATGTTACAATACAATGCATATGATGGGGATTATTTTTTTCTTGGTGATAATAGCATAAAGAATATTATTGGTAAGGGAAAGGTAAAATTTTCTTTGAGTGATGTGATGATTAACATTCTTGATAATATTTTTGCATATTCCAAGACTTGTGAGAAATTTACTTTTAGTATCCAAGTTGAATGATTTTGGAATGCATGTGAAATTTGACAAGTCTTGTGGAAAGTTGCTAAGAGAGTGGTATTTCTTGTGAGTGAAAAGGGAATTTTCTTAGACGAAATGACTCTACCTTTTGTAACCTTTACAACGTAGCTTTCACTAGAAATACATGTGTTATGACACCATAGATTATAATGATAAAATAAACTATAGCTCAAATTTTATGATTACAAGAAGACCAAAAATTAAAATCAAAATTTGTCATAGAATTAGGCACTCTTTACGAGGTCTTTGGTGCCCCAAACAAGCTACATTTAAGGTTTAAAATTGGCGCGAAATTAGGTGTCATTAATCTCGACATTAGCTTCCCAAACAAATTACATTTATGGGTCAAAGTCAGCAATAATGTCAATGTTAACCATTGCGTCAATAAACATGACAAACCACCATGATGTTAAACGTTTCATATTTTTCAAATCCCAAATAATTATATCATATTTTCGGGAAACATTCACTATGGTGCCCACTAATGAATAAAAAAAATTTAAAATTCCCGCCTTCATTAAAATTACCACCATATGTTGCTTTTATTTTCTATTTCAAATGTTTTTTGGTTTGTAACGTTGGTCTTGTTGATCTTTTAGTTTTCATTTTGGATGCTCGATTTTATTTTGTTGCTAGATGCAGAGCATAGGATAAATGATGTTTACAGTGTTTGGTCGTCTAGTTTAATTTTTTTGTGAGATAGAGAATAGAGGATAAATAGATAGAATCAAACCCTTGATTTTTCTTTAAAATTTAAAACAAGGTGTGTTTTTTTCTCCTTTTGGTTCAATTTGAATCCATATAAAGATATTTAGATAGAATTTTTAGTAATAGATTTGTACAAAAGGAATGCCCCTTGGTAGAGAATGATCGGGCTTCGATTGATTTGGGTTATTTGGTGGTTTTATTTTTGTGTTATTCATTCCATCATAGGGTTTGAGATCTCAAGGGATATCTCATAGGCATTTAAACCCAAAAAGAGAGTCAATTAAGGTAAATCTTTCTTAGTAATCACCTATTTATTTTAAATCGCCTATTAATCAGGGTTTGAACTCTCATGAGATATTTAAATGTTGAGAAATAGAGGGAAGGGAGAAGACTCTGTCCACAATGAGGTTGTTAGTATTCAAAGGAACTGAGAGGGGGGTTTGAATCAATGCAACCACAAATATGAAACTCTTCTTTAATAGAATCCACAATACCCAACATGCAAATGAAAATACTATGTAGAAACTTAACAAGTAAAGGATTCACACAATGTAGACTCAACACACAATATTTTTCCCTTGGAAAACCTTGTTAAAGGGATAAAACCATGTGTGATATGACACCTACAAATTCCACTAGTGCACCAAAGAAATCTGCCCTGTTAGGAGTAGTTACAATTACCCTATTAGGGGCATACCCAGTTAAGAGTATTTCAGCCCAGCTAAAAGTTAATACAAGTCTTGTTAAATAATACTATGTTAAGATATTTCAAAATCCTTCTAAGAGTCATGTTTTTAGAGGATTTACACTTCATATCTTGTTAAATATCTCGGTCACCCTATTAGGAGTGACCTTGCTAAAGGATTTAAGCTTGCAAACTTGTTAGGACTTGCCTTGAGATAGACCCAAGAATAACTGATCTGAAAATGACCTTCTTGTCTAACAAATCTACTTCATTTCTACTCATAGTTCTTCCTTAAGCATCCAACACCTTAAAATAATCACAATCTCTTATCGCACCATCAAAACATCACCACATCAATCCTAATTCACAAATTCATCCTTCTTTTATAACAACTTTAACACAGTCGGCCTTAACCCTAAAATGTTTTACCCACTAAAATAAAAATCAAATCCAACCATGCCAATACGCATTTGTCAACACAATAAATTCAACACAAAATTAATCTGGTTTCAAACAATCATTTTCAAACATTAAATAGACCGGGGAACCGATCTTACCAAACTTGTTCTCACCATCCTCTGTTCTTCTTGTCGGTGTCACTTGAATCCTCAATAACTTGCATAGATCTTAAAACTAATTGATGTGATCATATACATAGGTAGTTATACCTATATAGATAAGATATTCATGATCACACACCTTAACTCAATCTCCAACTCCAAATACAATCGCATGTATCTCGCTTATTATCTTCTACTCGGTTGACTACACACTTAACCATTTCTTCAATTTGACCTTCAACACCATCGGTAGAACAAATCTCTTGCCTCCAATGCATCATCTTGCTAGAAATGACAACACCAACACTCATATCATCTTTACCAAATACCAACAATTTCCCCCTTTGTCATTGATGGTAACACTGAGAAAAATAAACAAGAAATTGTCCTAAGTGTCTAATCTACTAGATAAATGAAAATAAATTACATTGAATTGTACTAAAATAATTCCCAATAGCTTTAAAAATCTCCCCCCTAGGAATTATAATCATATTACTACTCCCCTTAGCCATTATAGTTACATTTCTCATGAACTTGGCCACATTTAAGCTTAAGTACAACATTACATTCACTCCCCCTTTAACAACAATGTCAAAGGTAAGGCAAAGAGTGTAATTTTTTTTTATTAATGTAAGAGTAGTACCACCTAGTTATATTCTACTGAAGACATCACTTAAATTAACCTTTAAAGTTTGTAGATCACTATCCCAAGTTCTCAGTAGAATCTCACATATACAATTTGTCCACTTAGTAAAAATGCTAATTCCTCAAGTCCATCTATTGTGCACACATCTGGAAATGCCAAAGTCTTCTCAACTTCCTTTACACCTTGTTGTAAAATTTCTAGCTTGGGGATCAATAAACTCTGTGATTTTATCAAATTAGCAATCCTTTGATCTTGCTCATTTTTATTGGATTTTAACTTGTTGTTGATATTGCTAACCTTCCCACCAAATGCATTAGTATATTCATTTATAGGGTCAAAATTTGCAACAAGAAACCTAAGATCCTATTGAGCTTCACTTTTACTTATTTCTAAATCTTTCACAAATTGAGAACAATCAGAAATATATTTTAGAATCTTACCGCCTTCAGTCAATGCACTCTTCAATCGGTTAACAATCAATGTAAGTGTTTTGTTGCCTGTAAAAATTGACTGTGCCAACTTTTATGATCTCTTCTTCTCATACTCTTTCTCTATTATCAACACTACTACATCCTCTAAACTTTTCATCATCTATGTTTACAGTGACCAAAAGAGATAACTTCTCTATAGGTGTAGCTTTTTCATCATACTTAACATTGCTTAACAATTCTAGAAATAAATCTCTGGCAGAGATTTTACTTAAGATTCTTGTTGCATCCTTTTATGTTCGACCTTTGACTTGATCACCTCAACAAGATCTATCATCTCTTTAGGGCTCATTTTGTTCAAATCAATCTGTCCCTAACTAGATAGTTCATCTTCAATATACATTTTGGACTTTGTCGGAGGTGTTACCTTTTCTTCACTTTGTTCCTTTTTAGTATTTTCCTCCACATTGGCTTATCTGGCTTGAGTGGCACCATATGTCACTTATTTTTCCTTCTCTTTCTCTTGTTGCATCTCAATAGTAGAATATTTCTCTTTAGTGTCATCGGTCATAGCCTGAACGGTACCTGTGTTTACTGGTTCATCTTCCTTTTGTGTCTTAGTCTGTCTCTGATGTTCTTGTGTGTCAATTTTCTCATCTTATACCTTCATAACAAGGATGTCTCTTGTATTTTCCATTTCATCTCTAGATTCATCAAGTGTGACTTGTACACCATCAACAGTAAATCCTTCAGCAGTCTCAGTAACCACTAGATCATCCTCTTTTTCTTTTACTAATTCCTCTTGGACATTCATAAAAGTACATTCACTTTTATCTTTCTCCAATCCTAAATGTTTTCTCAGAATTTCCTTTGTCTCATCCTTTACCAATTGAGTCTCCCTAATCATTAATTGTGTACCTCTTTTTCTTGTTCTGAGTAGAGTTCTTACCTCTTTGACTTTGTTCTCTATCTCTCCCACTGAAGAGTAAGGCATTAGCCTCAACAAAGCATATTTTACCAATTCTTTGTCCCTATCAAGTGCATGCTTCCATCTTGCATCAATTATATTATACATTGTTGCAAGTATTTGACCTTGCATTTCAATAGATGATTTTCTCAACTTAAGCATGCTATAAACTACAACATCTCCAATCATCTTTTGATATTGTTCACTGACCTTATCATACAACTTCCTAACACCAACTAACACACCATGTTGTTTTACTCTATTCACTATATTTTCAACAGATTTAAAACTTCCAAAAAAAAATTTAATATATTTAGTAGTAGAGGTACCAACTACCTTTTAATTCTTTCCTTTGGCCTTGAGCTCCTTCTGCTCATTCTCTGATTCTGTGCTCTCATTATCTTTGTGAGAAACTTCCTTTTCTCTTTGTGTTTTTTCATTCTTTGTTTTCACTGTCAGATTTCTTGTGCTTGTGTCTCCTTAACTATTGTAGCTTTAGGATTAGCACTCTCTACTAGTTTCTTATTTCTTATGATAGTAGGAGAAGGTTTCTCCTTCTTCACTTGAGTTGCACTTCTACTTTTTTGATTGGTTGGGACACTACTAGTTACACCAACAAACTCAACTTCATCTACATCTCTAGCTCCACCAGATGTAATTGTTTTCTCTGCAACATGTTTTTCTCTTTCTTTCTCTATTTGATCCTTAGTGAAACATTTTCAAGTCATGAATTTTTCAACATATTTCACCACTTTTCTCTCAATGACTGGTTTCATCAGCTCATCGTGTACTTTAAGTGATTTTTCTTCATAAGTCCAAAACCTTGGAGTCTTGGGATCTACCAGTTGAGCAAGAAAATTATATGCATATATATTCATAATATCTCCTTCAACTTCATAACCCATAGGAATCACCCATGAGGTCCTTGTCTCAATAGTTTCCATCATACATGTGCCAGTGTCAACCACGAAACATATATTATCCTTGTACTTTTACATAATAGTAGATGGTATTATTTCCTACTCATGCATTCTCTTTTGGAAATCTTTAAGGTATCCTAGCAACTTACTTGTAAAATCATTTCCCAATATCCTAATACATTTGTTAATATGAATGATAGAAGGGGTATCCTTTGACCAAGTGAAGTTACCAATACCGGGAACATGTTCTAAAAGTAGAAAAATAGGCACATGATTATCTGACCATACTTAAACTTCTGCCTCTCATCCTTTTTAATCTTCTCCATATTTACCATTAACTATTCTCTCAAGGTAACACAAGGAGGGTTAGTACTTGGTGCCAAAGGCACTCCCAAATACCAATCACACACCAAGTAGGGAATGGACCTACAACTTTCTTCTTAGGAAACAAAAATCCATGTATACAATCTAGTATTCTGATTTAATCCTTTTGCAACTTGACAAATTGCACAACTCTTCACAAATTTTTGAACATCCTTATACAAATGAGGCCAAAAATATTGTTCCTTAAGTAAACTCAATGTCTTATGAATACCAAAATTGCCATCCAAACCACTACTAGGTTTCTCCTTTATCAAACTGTCTCTCATTGATCCTCTCAGTATACATAACTGAATTCCTTTGAACAACATATCTTTTTGAATGAAATAGTATTCAAACCTACTCGGTTGATTTGGAATAGGTTCTCTATACATTCTCCATGGCTCAAAAAAATCAGGGTTAGTTTCATAAAAATTCTTCATATCATCAAAACCAAGAACCTCAATTCTTATTTCAGTAAGAAAATATCTTCTTCTACTCAATGAATCAACAACTCGGTTAGTACATTCAAAATCTATTTCAAAATAGTCCTCATACATGCCAAATCTAATATCTTTGGATTCTTCTTCCTAAATTTCTCTCCTTCTCAGTGTTTGACATTCTGAGTTGTGATTCTACAAGTAGGTTTGGTATTTGGGAGTGCCTTTGGCACCAGGTACTAACCCTCATTGCATGGTTTATGCCAAATCGTAATCTTCATTCTCCTTAATCATCATATGTGTTGTATGAATAGCACCACTAGGTATGTTGTTCATTATGCTAGAATGATATACTTTATAACCAATAACCATAGACAAATACTTTACTTCTTCATCTGAAATATCATTTAATGTCATGGCATGACCATCCTATTTTAATTTTGTCAAACTGATCACTTCCTCCTTCATAATGGTGCAAAGAATAGGTACATCACCAGTTGCACATAGACCGGTTACAACATGAATTGCTTCCATAGTAATCTTATATAGTAGATCCAACCACATGAATTGATCATGAATTCTACTCAGGAAAAATCTTTTTTGATCATATTTAAACTCATTAGGATAGATATCTGCATGATGAAAACCTTTATCTTTTATGCCTTTGTGCTCATCTTTCAACACCATGTTATCATCACAAAATTTATCATACTATTCGTGAATTGTTTCTTATCCTAAATCTTCCAATTTACTATGAATGTAAGCTCTAACATCCTCTACATGCAACACACCATAGGGAACGCTGGTTAGGGCACCCACTGGATCATTTTCTATAGACTTGAATGGATGTATTTTAGTTAAATCAACCAACTTAGGAGTAGCCATCATTAATTATGAACCACAGAAGTAGATAAAAAATAAATACCTCAAACTATTCAAAACTAGGGTTCTTCCTAAAAAATACGATAATGCCCAGTTGATTTGTTCTTCTAGATCAACACAAACAATCTTTTTTTATCGCTTGGATCTCAAAACATGACTCAAAAAATGCTTATTTAACTCTACAATAGCTTTCAGAATGTGCAAGGTAAGAATGAAAAGCAAAAATAGCCTTTTTATCATCCTTCGCATGTGTACATTAAATGCACTTATTAATTGAACTAACATTTTCACTGATTAACCTATAATTCAATACCAATGATCAAAACATCATATAATTCATCAAAAATTCACAATATAATCTAGAATTCCTTATTGCATCTTAATATGCTGATAAAAATTACCACACACCTACAGGGGTTCCAAGAATGGATTCAACAATACTTGCTCCCCCTAAGCCACATAAAGGCTTAGTTTGATGATGAATTGTCAACACACGATGGAGATGTGGATTCCTCCAATTTCTTACTCTCTTCCTTCTTCTTCTAGGTTTTTTTCATCTCTTTCCTGACCTCTTGTACAATCACAATCTACTTTCCTTTTTGATTGCTTGACTGGCTTACCGATTGGTTCCTTAATCTATAGTTGCTTGCTAAATGTCCAATCTTATGACAATGAAAACATGTCATACCATTTGTTCTCCATGGTCCCGCATTACCTCTTCCAATCCTCATTCTACAATGCATAGCCATCTATCCATAGTTACCACAAACTGAGCATGTAACATCAAATTGCCTCTCCCTTTGGTAAGGGCTTTTCTAGTTCACAAGTGGCCTTTGATTACTAATTCTTGACCTGCACTCATAAACTTTATGGTCATATTTGTTGGATTTGTAATAGTAACCATAAAAGCTACTCGATCTAGATCTAAAATCACAGGTAGTATGTCCATACTTATTGCATTTGTAACAATATCCATCAAAAGTACTTGTTTTGTTCACAGTTTGATTCCTACATACATTTCTAGTATGACCTACCTTATGAAAATTGAAACAAACAAGCTTGTAGGATTTCTTAATAGGATTTATTTTTGTTACCTTTGGTGGAGAGTTTCCTTCATGCTTGATCTCCTTTATTCCATAAGATTCACCAACTTCAAAAGTGGTCTTACTGGTGTATGCAAGGCATGTAGTCTATTTGCTACTTCTTTGATTACTTAGTTGCTCATCCAATTTTGCAGTGCTCTTATTGAATTTATTTAGCAGACCATTAGCACTTTTGAACTCTCCTTTCAGTTTCTCATTCTCATTTCTCATATCTTCATTCAGCCTTAGGACTTATTGATACTCTTCATTAGTCTCATGTAAATGTTCATGCAATGTACTAACGTCTTGTTCAGATTTGAAAATCTCATCCACTTTAGCCTTAAGGGTTTCATCTTTGGCTTTCAGGGAATCCTTTGCAACTTTCCTTGCATCTTATCTACATCTCCTTGCTTCCAATTCTTCACTCATTCTGATTGATTGGGCTTCAATCTCTCTCTTGAGGTTTTTCTTATCCTTTTTCAGTTTTTGAATCTCCACAACCGTGGCATCTAGGGATACCTCAGAGTCCTTAGATCCACTTTGTTCAAACAATTACTCAATGTAGTCTTGAAACTCACTTATTTTTTCATCAAGCTCTATTCTTTTAGCTCTTTACTGCTTCAATTGATTCTTCAACTCCTTAATGACCATTTCAACTTCTTTGAGTTGCATTATTTGCTTCATAAAACCCTCCATATTTTCCTTAAGGATCCTACTTGATTTGTTAGGATTCTTCAAGGGAAATAGGCTCTAATACCAATTGTTAGTCTTTAAATGCGCTAGGGGGGGAGGGGGGGTGAATTAGTGTAACCACAAATCTGAAACTCCTCTTTAATAAATTCCACAATACCCAACATGCAAATGAAAATACTATGTAGAAACTTAACAAGTAAAGCATTCACACAATGTAGACTCAACACACAATAGTTTTCCCATGGAAACCCTTGTTAGAGGGATAAAACCATATGTGAGATGACACCCACAAATTCCATTAGTGCACCAAAGAAATATTCCCTGTTAGGAGCGATTACAATCACCCTATTAGGGGTATACCCAGTTAAGAGTATTTAGCCCGGTTAAAAGCTAATACGAGTCCTGTTAAAGAATATTATGTCAAGAGATTTCAAAATCCTTCTAAGAGTCACCTTGTTAGAATATTTACACTTCAAATCCTTCCTACCCTATTAGGAGTGACCTTGTTAAATAATTTAAGCTTGCAAACCTGTTAGGGCTTTCCTTGAGATAGACCCAATAATAACAGATCTAAAAATGACCTTCATGCATGACACATCTACTTCAGTTCTTCTCAAAGCACCTCCTTAAGCATACAACACCTTCAAACAATCACAATATCTTATTTCATCATCAAAACATCACCACATAAACCCTAATTCACAAATTCATCCTTCTTTTATGATAACTTTAACAAAACCTTAACCCTAAAACATTTTACCCACTGACATAAAACTCAAATTGATCACGCCAAAATACATTGGTCAACACAACATTAATCAGGTTGCAAATAATTTTTTGCAAACATTAAATAGATCGGGGAACTGATCTATCCAAACTTGTTCTAACTATCCTTTATTCTTCTTGTCAGTGTCACTTGAATCCTCTTAAAACTTGCACAGACCTTCAAACTAACTGATGTGATCATAGATATAGGTAGATATACCTTTGTCGATGATATATGCATTATCACACACCTTAACTCTATCTCCAATTCCATATCTAATCGTATGTATCTTGCTTACTATCCTCTACGTGGTTGACTGCACACTTAATCATTTCTTCAATTTGATGTTCAACACCATCGGTAGAACTAATCTCTTGCCTCCAATGCATCATGTTTCCAGCAATGAAAATACCACAATACATTATCATGATCAACACTCAGATCATCTTCACCAAATACCAACAAAGGTAATACACTGTAAATGTTTCCATTATTTATTATATATATATATATGTGTGTGTGTGTGTGTGTGTGTGTGTGTGGACATCAGACTAACAAAGAAAAAGAGACATTTTCTTCCATATTCGGGGAAGAGGCAGTGAACAAACTAGATGGCGTAGATTTGAATATGCTTTCCAAATACATAGAAAAATTATCTAGTAAAGACCCTAAAACATTGCAACCAAATAAAGTGTGTCAAAATGAAATAATCAATTCCCCAACCACACCTTGATCGAGCATAAGATCCAGGAGGAATTCAATAATAATAAACTATAAGAACATGGAATAGGGAACAGAGACTTCCAATGTCCCAGCCACTCCTAGGACACATACTTCTTCCAGAACACCATACATTTTATGTTGCATTGGTAGCTACAATACCAATATAGAATACAATGTGGTTTCAGGGAAGTCCGAATGACAGATGATGGAAAAAAATTGTGAATAGGTTGAAAGAAGCATTTCAATGGTTTAAAGACCATCTACATTTTCCATTCTCAAAGATACCTATGTACTTGAAAAACAAGTTATCCTGGACATGGAGACTGGATTTGGAAAAGGTTGATATGTAAAGAATGAAAATCTATAAATGTCTCAAAACTGTAAGCAATTTTAGTGCAACCAAGAAAAGAAGATAAAAAAACTCCCTCCCGAGCCAAGGGTCAAAAAAGGTCAATTCATGTAAGTGTGAAAGTATTAAAAGAGCTTGTAAAAGAATATGAGAAGTCCAAGGCATGAAGGAATTCAAGTGAGGAGAGTACGCGGGTATTTGATTTTTCTCATAAGATTATACCAAATTTATTAAACAATTCATCAATTTTATTTATGCATAATTGAATTGAATTAGTACATGTTTTAGGATAAGGCCTCCATGGCTAGGCTTGTCAAACTTTGTGCTAGGCATCAAAATGACCAGAAAGGTTTACAAGCCTTGATTTGTACATATATAAGTATAATTAATATTTTACATGATATTTTTTATTTCCTAGGAAAAATTAAATGATTGCATATTAATTAGCGTGTGCAATTTTGTGAACTACAAACCTCAACGAGACATTAGTATGAGAATTGAAATTATCAAAAAATGATAGAAAATTTGATAAAGCATGAAATAAATGAATCTAGAGTTTCTCATTTCTCTCTATTCCTAAGGACCTATTAGATTTAGCTCTCGGCTACAATTAAGCTCATAGATGACAACTTAGAAAATGAGAAATGAAGTTATGATGAAGATCTATGCTAAAATGGATACAAAATTAGGCTAAATGATGCAAGAACCATGCAAATTAATCTATGAATTGAACTAACCTGATAATGATGCAATCTAAAATTGAAATGATAACAATTAGTTTAACTACTCCATGTGCCATGTTTTGACAGGAGGAGAAATATGCCCAACATCCAAGGCAATTTCAAAAGGAAATGTTACAAAACAAAAAGTAGACCGATTTTGTCATATGGATGGAGAATGAGGTATCAATTGTTGACTTTAAATAATTTAGTTGGATATTTTTGTTTTAATATGTCAATTGGAATTTCTTTTTTTGATTTGTTTATTAATGTGTAGGGTGATTTCTAAAGTGCTTCTTTCTTGGCCCTATATCCCACCCAATTGTCCCATTATTTCATGTTGAGGAAAAAAATATTGTTTGCCTTAAATGGGAAGTGGGTGATATTCATGTCTTATTTTAATCGCATCTTTTAATTAATGACCATGGTATTTCAATATCTCTTAATTGTCCTCATTTAATTTATGTGTTGTATCATTTTAGTAAGTAGTCCCATGTTGATTTGATTTATCTTCTTTTCTCTCAAACATGGTATCTCAAGGAGTGCTTCCTTGGTATATCAAGGAATACTTCCTTAAATTCATGTTTCCATTAGACAAAGTGATCCACATGCATCTTTTCCATCATTCCTCATGATGCTGCAATTATTTTAGCACGTAAGAATGTTTTAATGCATCTTTTAATAGCTATAAAGCAGGGAAGAAGACCAAAATTTGTATTAAAATTCTTTAAATCTTAACAAAAAATTGCACCTCGACCAAAAAAGGCCTTATAAACATCAATTATCCCATCCCCAATATTCCCCAATGATTTTTGAATGGGTGATCATTGGGTTTTGAAAATTGCACTTTTGCACTAGAAAGTTGCAAAAGTTGACAATGTAACTTTTCCAACTTTTTACAACTTTTTTTCCCTACTTAAAAACTAACTTAAAACTTTATGAATATCCCTATTATATTCCAAAATGATAAATATGAGTCTAATTACACTATTTCCAGTCATTTTTAACACACTTTGAGTGGTTTGACCATGTTTGACCCAATTAGGACCTTATAGGTCTACATGAGTTAAATGACATCAATTGCCTTACACAAATATTTTAAATGATTCTAAATGTTCTTTAGGACCATATGTGACCTTGAAAAACACTAAAATAATGAAAATTAAAAAAATCCTTCATGAGGCATCATAATGAGTAGGTGTTCATGCACCAATTTCTCATGTCATTTTAAGGATGTTTGATTCATTTGATTGTATTATGGTGACCCTATTCATATCCCTAGCCACTCCATCCATTACCATTTCTTCCATGGCTTTATTAAATATCAAGAGTGACAAAACAACTACCTATTTTAATTTGGCCATTCTCTGAGCTACCATACAACCTGCTAACTAGGGCTACTATGTTTTTTACTAAACCATGAGGATGATGGAAGGGTACCATTTAGTGTTCCTAGAAGTTAATATTTTTTTGGTTTATTTGAAAAAATAAGCTCCATTGGATATTGGTCATATGCCTTTTTGGTTGGGGGTTGCAGTGATATAGTAGTGGTAGTGGAATATATATATGTCTCAAAAGAATTATATCATAGAATTTGCTTATGATTGAGGATTTAAGATGACCAAGGAGTGATAGAACAAGTAGGAAAACACTAGGTATTTATTTTCCAAAAGGGTATAAAAGGTGTGAATGAGTAGTGTGTTGCATATTATTCTTGTAGGAAAGGAAAATACTAACTTACAAGGCTTGGACAACTTTCTTCACTTCGAGCTCGACAAGACTCAAGAAGGCATTCCTTATTCTAAGTTTGTACATATGATAGATTCATTCTAACGACTGACTAGAAACCTTCGAATGTGGATAATTATCATATTTTATGTAGATGGGGATTTTATTTCATCAATTTAACAAGTAATCTCATTTTCTTTAACAAACACTAAGAACACATAAATTATATATCTCCTTCTTAGAATCATAGAGGAGTGTTATATGGATACTTTTAAATGCATCCTCCACATTTTTCTTAGGACCGTGGAGATACAGGAACATAGATAAATTTTAAAAAAAAGCAAATAACTGAAAGGAAAATGATATTTGATTAATTTTATTTTAAATTTGAAAACCTTCTAGGGATCCCAGCAGTCTAGTGCCCAATCTTGGGCTACAGAGTGAAAGAAAACCCATGACATATATCCTATGAACAAATGAAACTTAACCAATGGGTTTTGAATATATTAATGCTTATCATTAACAAGCCCACTCATGTTATCATAAAGCTCTACTTCAAAAATCCATTTCATACACTGAAAATCATTGTTATATGCCCAAATAAATTTAACTCTCTCATTGAGAGAGACCCATGAACCAATAACACACCCATAATAAAATTGTAGAGGCAAAGTCAACCAAATTTAATGTATTGAATTCATATGATTTAAATTATATAAAGTTGGAGACAACTTTATGACATTAACATTTATAATTGCACAAACTAGTTTATACTACTCATGAGATTATACTATCTCAGAATCACATTCACCTTCAACAACCTAAGGAATGCAACAAGCTTCAAGCCACTAAAAAATATTTATTCTACCGCCATTAATTTTTCTACTTGGCACACTTTATTGTTTTTTGGGGTAGTCTGAAGATCTATATTTAACATTGCAGGTATAGGATAGCTGCATGTCAAGGTTTCTCTTAAGGAACTAGGCTTATAAGTCATGCCAACATTGACCATGGGTGACTATAAAAGTTGAAAATAGAAGACTACAATATTCTCACTAGTTTCCCCATTATGGGACAACTTGGAGACTTCTTACCATGGAGAAATAGGGGAATCCAACACCCCATGTTAAGTACCTACACCCATACCCCAATATGTATCACCCTGATTCAAGATAATCGTAGTGGTAGCATTAGGGATTGGAATAATTTGAAAACTACATAAAAATTCTATAGCTACACTAAAGCATTCTAATATCCCTATAGCTACCAACAACCCTTCTAATATACATGTAGCTATAATATTAGCATCATGTTGCTTCATTTCTTGATCTTTGTATGTTTCTTGTAATTGAATTTTGTTAAAACCTTTCATCCTATATCAATAAACACTAATCTTCTCTATGAACTCCATCCTCAAACTCCTCAATGAAAGGAAAAACATCCTATTGAAAATATTTGAACTAGGAAGCACCATTTATAGCCATACTACCTTGGAAATAAAGTTCACATTCCTCAAAATGTTGAATGGTGATAGCCATTTACTGAACTTGCAAAATTTTCCTTATATACTTGTTCTGACAAGAAAATCTACATAAAATAGATTAGGAAAGATCTCACTCTTTAGGTGTCAAATACTTAATCAGACAACATTGAGATATCCACCATTGGTTTTTTTCTTGACAACAACAAATCTACTAAGATAATCAAAAAGTTCTGACAGTAAAACAAATGATTTTCTCACATTGATTAATCAAGCTCTGCAAATATCAGGTCAGATGTCACACCAACCATCTAATCATCACTTTCCCTCTTTATTCATCACCAAATACTTCACATTAACCACTATAATCCTCGTGGACATTAAAATTTTCTATCTATCAACCACGATAATCTGGGTATGTGTATGTCACTTTTTGTGTATTCAATACTTTAGATGTAGTTATTAAATAACTGTAATATTGATATATCACATAGCATACCTTTTTATAATGCCCTAACATAGTGTCATCTATGGTGCAACCAAAATGTACCATGTTATAGTGTAAATAAAATAGACATAAAAAATAACACTTAATGTGGGTGCATTCTAGTTGCCACATAGCTAGGGGTATGCGGACACATGATTTTGTATAGGTTGGGGGAGTGTGTGCCCACGTATCATATATGTGTCATTATACATATCTGTGCTATATGTGCCAACATGTAAAATTTTTAAAATTTAAAATCCCTCTTTAATGCCTCCACATTGTTTAATAAGTTGTCATAAATTCCACTAAAAGGTGGGTAATATAAGGTTATACGATATTGGCATTAGGACTACGAGAAGGATATATGACATTGAGAGAGGAATTAGCCAAGTTTTCCACTAAATAATTATAGAGAAAAGGTGTTTCGAAGGGCATGACTAGAAACATGGGAGGTCCATCTGTGAGAAGTGAACCAACAATTCATCAGGTAATCTTGTAGGACGCACTCTGAGAGCCAAAATTCAAGAATTATGGCTGGTTGGACTAATTTTTGAAGTTTAATGGGTTCAATAATGAAATTTATAAGGAATTTTCTTAGACATTTAACAATGGTGAGGAAATGGTGAAGGGTTTGAAGGTTATTTCCATAGAGGAGAGGATTGCTAAAGTTCCAGGGTTGCTTGTTATAAGAGAACCCTACCCTGAAAGTAAAGATGCCAAAACAACTAGAGCAGAGTTTACCAGATCCGAGGATCCTCCACTTGAAGTAGATAAACATGGAATACAAAGGCTTTCCTTACCAATAATATGTAAACAAGTTTTTGTTTATATAATCAGATACATTACCTATGAGGGTCGACAATCATGTCTACACTTTGTACACTTCAAGCTTCTAAGTCACATGCGACACATAAGGAGAATGAATTTCCCCAATGTTCTATATAACCCGCTGAGAATCATGGCTACTGAGACATAGAAAGGAAGGAAAAATTGTGTTTTATATCAATTTTTAATTAAGTTTCTTATTGAAAGGTCTTTACAAGATGTGTCTCAGATCTCATGGGATGAGCTTTTGAAAATTAAAAAGTTTTGAGCATTGAATATGGGTCTTAGAGGTTAACCCTTGACCCGTAGGGTTAGTGGGGAGGAAAAAGTTACAAAATTCACCCTTGGGGATTCAACTTCTAGGGTGGTTCCTACCACAAACCCTCACGCATCCAAAACAAGTTCACCTAGATATTTGCACAAAGATGTGAATAGTTCCTCTTCAAACCCTAGTGAGGATGTTTCCCCTAAATCAACAGTTCACACTAGGGAAACAATAGAAAGGGGAAAAGGAAAAACTAAAAAAACTAAGGATGAAAAGGAAAAGTTTAAAATGCAGAAATTTGTAAAGGACAACCCTATCCTTATAAAATATAAAATTAGGGATGAAGAACCTCCTGAAGCTACTAAGCGTGGAAAGAATCCTACTAAAAAGTCTAAGACAACAAAAATATGGAGAAAACACCCCAAAGGAAGAGTTATATGCTCAAGGGTAAACCTAGTAAACATGAAAAATCTACTGCACCTAAGGCGAACATCCAAATTTAATCCTCTGACTCTATTCATACTAATCCTAGTGAAGAAATAAGGATATTTCATAATAGACCTCCTAGGGGAAGCCCCAAATTTACCTCCTCATCTGAGTAGTAGGATAGGGCAATGATGCCTACACAAGAATCTGAGGAGAGGGATCGAAAAATATCTCAAATAAGGGAATTTACCTAGGAAGAACATGAGTTTTTGATGGAAGGAAACCTGAAATAAATGAAATTAGTACTAGCAAGGCTCATTTCTGCAGATGACCAAGTAATAGGTGGAGAACTAGAACAAAGGTGATTCTTAGTACGTATTCTTCAACCTACCACTTTCTCATGGGCATCAATAGCCCTCAATTTATGGAAAGATATGAAGGATAAGGAAGAAGAATGGAATAAAGAGAACCATTTTCTACAAGAAGTGATTACAAAGAAAGATAAGGAGATTGAGGGGAAGAATGCAAAATTTTTGCATTAACAGATAAGATAAACAATGTCATGACCTTAGAGCCACAAATTTTAGAATGTAGAACTCCCCCCATGATATATGCACTGCATCTCAAGGAGAATAGTCTTTCTTTCCAATTATCAAGAGTACTATGTAGTTTAAAACCTTTGATAGAGACTCCATAAGACTTATTCTAAGCTTTCTAATCTTTCCCCCTAAAAAACTAAAAACTTACTATGTGAATTATACTTGCACAACTATTATGTTCCTAATGATCATGAGTGGAATCCATTAATGTATATCAGAGATATTCATTTAATGGATAAAATATATTGTATCCAAAATGAAAATAGTTGGGGACGAGAATTCATATCATATAGAGATAGGGAGATCCATACCCCTTTGCATTTAAGGGCACAATCAGGTGAACCTGCAAACATTTTTTATACTTGGTACAAAATTATCTACAAAGTTGAATACAAACAACATATTATAGGTGCAAGAGAAGAAGCCTTTTAGGAATTTGAATAGGTGGCTACATCATCAGGAAGGAAAACATTGGGATATCTGACACAAAGATGGAATGGGTTACCTAATGAGATGAAGTGAGTTGAACCCCATTCCTTGCAGATTTTTTATGCAACCATTATTAGGAGGGAACCAAACTATGTTCATTTGGGGAGAACAAAGAAATAATATTGGATCCATTTAATCTTTAAGTCACCAATTATTTTGTGGCCTATTCCAAACTACAGAGAAAATTATTCCTACAGTGAACAAGCAGCGAAATCCAGGTGGGGTAGATTGGATTAAAAAAATGGATTTTATTTGAATCCAAGAGCATAAACTAAAGGACAAAAAAAATAAATGATTTCAAGATGCAATAAAGATAGAGGAAACATATTACACCTATTGGAGAACCAAAAATCTATTAGGTTGGGGGAGTGATGAGCCCAAATAATGACTCATTATTTATAGGATTTCTTATATATCCATTGTTCTTATGATGGGGTTTACCACCTAGTTGCTAATACTATTCATGGTGCTTTATTAAACTTATTAAGCTATGGGCATGAATCTATCCATAAATCTTTCTATTAATATCAAGTTTCTATGTGATATATCTATATTAATCTTACATACGATTCAATGAATTTTATTCTCAAGTAGTTATGGATATACAATTATCTTGTGCACATTAAAGTTATCATATTACTATCATGTTGTAAAAACACTTTTATGAATAGAATGATAGTTTGATTTTTTGCATTGTAGTTAAGATTTTAGAAGACTCATCTAAGGGGGGCCACTTGGATAAAATTCCATTCATTTGGTTCATTTACTTTCTATCCAGTAATTAATTTTAGTTTTAGCAGATGACTATTCTTGTAGCCATTGGAACTATGTTATGTTACTGTTCCTGCAACCATTGGAACTCTATCTTGTGATTTTTCCCATAGCCATTGAAATAATATCATGTGATTGTTCCTACAACCATTGGACTTGTTGGATATTTTTCCTGTAGGACAAGAAAAACCAAATCGACAAGGCTTGAACAACCTTCTTCACTTCGTGCTTGACGAGATTAGGAGAGTATTCCTCTAACATTAGTTTGCATACTGTGATGACATGTAACTGATTGAATGTTTGACAATATTAAGTTGAAGATAATGCAAGGCATTGTTAATCCCTAAGTTATGTTGATGATTAGTAACCCACACTTAGTCATTTACTTAGGCAGTTTTAGTTGGTTATCACTGTGGCCAAGCTAAACATTCAAGGCCGAGCAACATTGCTGAGCAAGTTTTAGGTTGCCGAGTTACATCATGCTGAGCCGAGTAGAATATTAAGTGTTGAGCGTCAGAGATATTTAGTGCCGAGTAGAACAGTTTTTGCATACATGTCAGGATTAATTCAAACTTTGATGTAAACAGTTTAGGCCGACTTGTATGAGATCTGAGCTAACATTTGTATGCATTTAATATTTGTCTACTAAGTTAATTTTGCATTTAATTGTTTTATACTATGCATGGCAAGGAGCCAATTAGGAAATTAGAATGCATTGGAGGTATAAACAATAGATCTTGATCGTTGATCTAGATCTCACTGCCAGATCTGAAGAGATATAATAAGATGGCTTCTAACCCTAAAAGTAAGAGTGTGTGTGAGAGAAAGAGATATATAGAGAAGGGTTGTGTGTTCATGAGAGATGAACAATAAGTCATTGTGAGAAGAAGCCTAGATCAAGAAGAATGATAGAGAAGTGATAAGCAGAGTAAAGACATATCAGATTGAGAGATCACAGAAGTTATTGGAAAGAGAAGATCTGTCATCAGCATTTGAGTACATAACGAAGGATCACTACTTAGAACATTCTAACAGGTGTATTAGGTTAAATCTCTTAACAGAGTGGTTTTAGCAGACCATTTCAAATCTCTTAGCTGAGTGCTTACTTTACTGTAAGTTGAAATCCTTTAACAAGGTAGATTGTAATGATCTTTAGTTCTTAACAGAACAG
>MU225932.1:3235886-3247144 GCA_018584345.1 Thuja plicata
AAGTTATTCATCTCAAATGAAATCAGTCTTCCAATTAAACTGTCTAGAGTAACATTGCTATTTTCTACTGCTCTCATTTCTTGAATGGCAGATACTCTAATAGAATAAGTAGGCAGTAAGGTTCTTAAAATTTTACTTACCATTGTATCTTCTTCTAGTACACCTCCAACTCCTCGGATAGCATTGACTACCTCTTTAATTCTTGTGCTGTACTGAGTGATGTTTTCTCCTTCTTTCATTTTGAGATCATCAAAATTTTCTCTAAGGCTTTATGCCTTGGTTCTCAAAACATTTTTGTTACCACCATGTACAAGCTTCAAGTTGTCCCACATCTGCTTTGTAGTTTTGCATTCTTTGACATCTTCAAATTTAGCATCGGAGAGTGAGGAAGCAAGCTCTATCATCATGCCGTTATGTTCATGCTTCTCTCTCATTTGTTCAATTGTCGGTGCTCCTATGGGCAACACATATTCAGTTTCTAGGAATTGAGTAACATCATTACCAATACCTGATAAGTGGAGTCTTATCCTGCTCTGCCATGAAGCAAAATTATCTTTGTTCAACTTGGGCACATCTCTTCTGTTCATCTTGTGATCTTTGGCTTAGGTCTTGAAACCTTCCTTTTAAGAACACAAAGTCTGATACCAATTGTTAGTAATAACTGAGAGGGGGGGGGTGTGAATCAGTGGCCTCAAATTTTAATCCTTAAATCAACCCTTTAAATCTTATAACCACTAATTATTTCTCAAGTTATCTTTGTCCTACAAGATGAATGCCTTGAATAACTTATATCAATTTACTACTTTTCGGATTGCTCTGTTAAACCTTTTTCTTAATGTTTACCGATAAGTAGTCATCTATTTACCGAAATAAAGTAAATATGCAGAGTATACTGATATATCTAGATTGAATTATGTAAGATACAAAACAGTAAAGAAATGCATCATACACACATATAACACATGGATTTTAACGTGGAAACCCTGTTAAGGGAAAAAACCACTGGGACCGGTACCCCAAATTTTCACTCTTCTGAAGTGAGCCCTGTGAGGAGCCAACCATGTTAAAGCTTATAAACACACTATTAGGTGTGACCTTGTTAGAGGATTTTACACATATAGGTTGTCACTTAGTATCAGACATCTAATGTTGCCATCCTTGAAACAACCTCTCTCTTAGAATGTTAATAGGCATCGGGCATATCTAATGCTACTTTCATGAATCAACCTTTTTGGCACTCCTTGGGATGTACCTCAATATATAGAAGACTGTTAAGTCCTGCTCTGTTAAGAGACTTGATGCTTCAATGGTTAAACTGAAACAATATGACATGTTTCTAATGCAACTTGAATTGCATATTTTCATATCTATTTAAGTAAATTACCTCTCTAATCCTTGTATCAATTCAATTCTTTTGTGCTCCACACTTTCTACTCTGTGATGTTGTGCTCACTGTTCATCGGTGTCTGCAGAATTCCTCAGCTCTCCTTCAGCTTGATTGATCAGTACTACATGAAGTTGTTCTTCATGAGTTTATCTTCAACATCCTCTTTTCATTCACTCCCCTTAATCCCTTTTTCATCAATGTGATTTTGAAAATGAATTAAGTTTGTCTCTTATATAGACATGATATTCATTGTTTCTTGATTCTTGATTCTTGATGTGTAAAACAATCCCGCCAACTAGATTTAAAGCATAACTCCTAATTTATCTTGTAGTTATCTTCATGCCAACTGCACAAATCATCTTTAAATCAATCACTTAACTCTGGTCAAATAAAACAAAGAAAACAACTAGTTAAGTCTATCTTTAGCTCTTGCCAGCTAGATATTTTGTCATTTTTTGAACTCTCTGTTCCGTCGGTCAACTCTGCAATTAGTTGTCGGTGACAACTGACAGTTCCATCGGTGTGACTCCAGTTAGCTTCAGGATCTCCATCTGTCGGGCATCATTGGATTTTTACTCATCAGGAAACTCTATTTTCAGCTCGTCGGGCATCCTATGGTTTTGCTTCATCGGGCAACACTGTCTTCTACTCGTTAGGTATCACTGTGACTTTTCTTCTTTGCCTTTTCTAATGGTGTGCACTTTGTCGGTGTTGTCTGTCATTTAGTGAATACTTTAATTTTATGTATTGTAGAAAGCATAACCTTTGTTTCATTGATTCTCTGAAGTCTTTGGCATTATGTACATGACCGTACAAATGATATCAAGTTGACATCAATGACAATACAAACCATTAACTGATTTAATTCCTTGCATTATCTTCAACTTAACATTATCAAACATTCAATCAGTTATATGTCATCAATCTCTCCCTTTGGCATTGATGGCAACATGCTATATTATCACACTATACTATTTCTAATACAATATGAAATACAATCGTTGAGATTAATCAAACTACCAATCTTTCCCTTTTGTCAACCGATAAATGTCTGAACTTTGGTAAGCTTTGTTTTAGCTTAGATTTGATTCCCGCATTTCTCTTTCTTCTGATGTGTTGTGACCTCTCCTTGTGTCAATATCTTTCTCTTTTGATGTCTTTTTCTTTTGTCAGCAACTCTCCCTTTGTATAATCTTTCATACAATTTTCTCTCCCTTGGGATATAATCTTTCCCTATTGGAGTAATCTGATAATGGATAATCTATCTCTCTTTTTCCTGAAGGATGTGATAATATGGATAATCTCTCTCTTTTTCTAAAAGATAATGATAATTACGTTTGTACAGACATGTCTCTAAGTTAACTACAAGTTATGTTACAGTTGCAATTTTAAGTCCCTGAATAGGTCTAAGTAGATCATGGTTGACTAAGTTTGACTAAGAATCCTCTAGTCATTTAAAAAGGGTCGTAACCCTAACATCAACCTATAATGTCAACTAGGTTATCTACTACAAGTTAACTAGGGTTGATTAAGTCTATAGAAGAATACATCGTTAATCTGATCCTTTAACATGATAACTTAACTAACCATAGTAATGTTATAGGATGTGGAAAATGGCGCGTGGGAGCAGCTCTGGAGGTAACAGCTATGAAGGAGAAAACCCTCGCAATGGAGGTTTTGACAAGAGCAGGCTAAACTTCAGATTGCAAGTGGGGTGGTAGAATGACATACATACAGGTTTATGGAACCAAGGAAAACAATAATGGACTTCTAAATGAAATATTAGGCTTTCAGGCTTTCAGAAGGAGAGATTTTGTGGCCCATATGAAAACCCTAAGCCTCAAGCTACCTATGGAGGTCAGCGACAAAATTAAAGAGATGGATGGATCCCTCCTAGGCAGATCATGCGTGCATCCCTAATCATAGAAGGAATGACAGGGGCAGGGATAATGGAATCCCCTAATTTTGTAATAGAAATGAACATCTAAGAATACCCAACAACTTCCAGTTTAAATAGATTGAAACGAAGTTTTGGCACCCAAAGGGTTCAAGTAAGCCTATTACACAAGCATAATTGATGGAGCAAAAACAAAATGAGGTAGATATCATAAGATCCTCCTTTGTTCTGATTAATAATATGCATTGGATGGATTCAGTGAACTTGTTCAGAGAGAAAGCCCTTTTTATGAAATGGGTAGGGGCCTGGCCATCCCTGGCCAAAATCCAAAAATGGATAGAAACTAAACGGGGAGAAAATTTTGAGCTCAAGACCCTAACTAATGAGTTCATTTTAGTTATTTGTCCAAAAAAGATGGATAAGGAATAAATTTTAAATAGTGGACCGCTCACACTGGATGGAATGGGAATATACATTTGTTATTGGAAGCCTAACTTTAATTCAGATAAAGAAGAAATGGAAAATATTGCAGTTTGGTTGAAACTAAAGAATCTCCCCTAGGAATACAAAAATTAACAAACATTGGAGATCATAGGGAACAGTCTTGGAAAATTTCTCATGTTAGATGAAGTTGTGGACAAAAGTGACTTTTATATCTACCCTAAGATCCTTTTCAAAATGCAGAAATGCTATTGAATTCCTGAATATGTGGTGCTCGATTCAGCAAATGGTGAATGGAGGCGTAAAGTTGAAGTTGAAGAGGCAAACTTAACTATAGCGGCAACCAAGTTAAAGTCGAAAGGTAAAGGTCTATCAGCAAACTACATTGTGGAGTGGATAAAGATGATGGAAGCTAGTAGGACTCGAAAACCTCCATGGTCGATAATTTTTGAAGAAGAAATGATTACCAACAGGGTCTCTGTAACACAAAAAATCCTCCAACCCTTCTCAAGGTTGGTGGCTAGGTCCGGAGAGGGTCTAAAATATAATATTGAAAGCCCTATGTCTACCCAAGAAGTAATGGAAACACCTCACACCCTTTTAGAAAATATTTTAAAGGATAGTGTCCCTCCCCCAGTGATCTATGAGCCATTGCAATCCGCAATAGTGCAAGACACACTAGAGGCTATTAACAACACCCCTCTCGACTTCAGGACAAGGCATGAGGGCAGAAGCTGTAAACTTGATTGTAATGAGGAAGGAGTCTTTCAATATAAGCTAGAAATTAGGGACTCTGATATTGGTGGCCAATTTACTGGACAGTGTGTTGATATCCAAATGTCCCCAGAAACTCATGCTCCCAATAGCATATCTCCTACTACCCATACAAAAGCAGTTGATAACAATATGGGAGGGGATTCATTTTGCTTAAAGAAGTATGGCCAGGAAGACCCATTACTTCCTTCTTTAGATATGGTTGCCAGCAAAAGTCCTCAGAGGGGTAGAGAACCTCTAACTCTTTTTTCTGCTTCAAACTCCTTTGTCCCAACTCAAAAGATTACTCCTCATGGAAAAATTTGTAGTTTCCACCCAATTATGGAGGCCCTGAATAAATTCCAAGATGCGTAGGACAAATCAAATAAGGCTGAACACTGGAATGAACTAAAAGACTACTGCCAAGAAGGTAAAATTTCTCCTATAATAAATCTAGAATCATCTTTCCAAGAAGCAAGAAACAGTGGTGATAACCTAATGGATACATCTTCCAATATAAGTTACTATAGTGAAGATAGTGGTGAGGACTATTTGGGTTCAGAAGATACCTTAAATGTGCTAGAATAAAGAGGCTTACATCAATCAGAATCCAAACTGAAAAAACCAAAGTTGGGAGAAAAAAGAAGAAGAGGGCCCAAATCAACCAAGGAAAAGTTGGCGCAGGCTGGTTGTGCATCATACCAAACAAAACTGCTGAGATCAGGGAAAGGCTATGCCTTATCCCGGCTACAATGAGGATCCTCTCATGGAATGTTAGAGGCTTCAATTCCTCCTAAAAAACTCACATGCTCAAGAGAGGTCTTGAGCAAGCGAGGGCGGATATAGTTCTACTTCAAGAAACTAAACTAAAAGGTGATGATATAAACTTCTTCTTAAAGATTTTTCTAGATGGCAAGGTGTCTTCTCAGAAGCTAGTGGAGCCTCAGGAGGTATAGGCATTTTATGGGACGAGAGTGTTGTGGAGGTAGTTATGATCAGTCAAGCTTCTAATTGGCAATGGATTGAGGTAACTTCAAAACAATTACTCTCTTGATTTTATATTTTCAATGTATATGGCCCTATCAATCCCACTGAAAAAGATGCATTATGGAAGTTACTCTCCAAATTCCTAGGTGAAAGACATGATGACCTCTTCCTCTTAGGAGGATATTATAATGAAATTTTAAGACCAAGTGACAAAAAAGGGGAAAGGTTGGCAAGGGAAGAGTCAACATTCCTTTTCTAGCTTTGTTCTAGAGAATGGGTTGACAGAATTAGATTTCAACACAGGTGATTTCACATGGACGAATAGAAGAAAAGGCTTCCTCAACATTGCTGAGAAATTGGAAAGATTCTTCTTAACTGGTAACTGGGAAGATTATGACTGGCTATGCTCTACAAATATACTACCCATCACAGGATCAGATCATTATCCAATAATGTGCAACATTCAGGAGGATTTTGCCCCTAAAAGATCACACTTCAAATTTGAGGCTATGTGGTTATGAGCTGATGACTTCTTTATAAATATTGAGAATTGGTCGATGAACTCCCCAACTTTTGATGGAAATCTGTCTTTCATCTTTTTCAAAAAGCTGCAATTTTTGAAAGAACAATTAAAACTCGAGAAACCTTTAAAAACATATTTGAAGAAAAAATTAAATTGGAAAAAAGCCTTCATCTTCTTAATGAAAAAGTGGTTGGAATAGGGATGGATGAGGCTCTGTTCATAGAAGAACAATCTCTTCTAAAACAATACAAAGAAGTTCTGGCCCGAGAGCAGATCTATTGGAAACAAAAATCTCAGGAAACTTGGTTGAGGGAAGGGGACATAAATACCAAGTTTTTTCATAAGTCTGTCAAAGCCAGAAGAGCTCAAAACAAGATATTTTCTATTGAAAAGGAGAATGGGGAGATCATTAATGATAAACAAGTAATAAACAAAGAAGTGGTTAGCTTCTACCAAAATATATTCACTCAACATCAAAAGGCTGGACAGGAAGTTGAAAAGCTGCTTGACCTCATTCCAAATAGTATCACAAGTGCCCAGAATGATATGTTAATGAAGCCAGTCACTATGTCAGAAGTTAAGGCTACTTTGTTTGGATTAGGAGGAGACAAAGCCCCTGGACCTGATGGTTTCCCGACCCTTTTCCTACAAAAAACTTGGAATATTATCGGAGAAGATTTAGTCAAGGTGGTAGAGGAATCAAGATCTAAAGGATTTGTGCTAAAAGATTTTAATAACACGTTTATTGCTTTGATCCCAAAGAAAATAGATTCTTAATGCTTAGATGATTATAGACCTATTTCTTTATGCAATACTGTATATAAAATTATAGCGAAAGTGGCTGCAAACAGACTAGAATCAATCATCAGTGGCATCATATCTGAAGAACAAAGTGGATTTGCTCCAAATAGATCAATTTTTGAAGGCATTATAATAGCCCACGAAACAATCCATACAATCAAGGAAGCTAAAGTCAATTGAATGATGATCAAACTAGATATACAGAAAGCTTATGATAATGTCAACCGAGAGTTCCTTCTCAATGTTCTAAGAAGGTTTGGTTTTGCAGAAGCATGGGTCAAGTGGATAGCTAGCTGTCTTAATACTCCAAGATAATCCATATTGATAAATGGTAGTCCACAAGGGTTTTTTGAATCATCAAAATGAATTTGGTAGGGGGACCCCATTGCTCCCTTTCTTTTCATTATCATGGCAGAAGTTCTGGGAAGACTTATCACCAAAAAAAGGCTAGATGGAAGTTGGAAAGGAATTAAGATTGCAGAAGGGGTGAACCCCTCTACACATTTGCAATTTGTTGATGATAACTTTCTACTGGGCATGGCTACGATGACAGAGGCACATGTAATAAAAACAACTCTTGATAGTCACAACAGTGCCACTGGGCAATGTGTGAATTAGAATAAATCAGAAATATACTTTTTTAATACAAACAAAAACACTCAAAGGCAGATCAGGGAGATCCTGCAAATCAAAATAGGTGCACTACCAAGAAAATACCTAGGCGTGCCTTTATTTGAAGGTGCCTCTAATCCATAGCTATAGAATAATCTTTTGGACTCATGTTTCAAGAGGATGGAGGGCTGGAAGAGTAGGTGGCTCACCTTTGCAGGGAGAATTCTACTTTTACAATCGGTTATTTCAACCATTCCCATTTATTCTATGAGTTGCTTCGAAATTCCGCATAAGGTGCTGGAAGTTATCTCAAAAAAAATGAGAAATTTCTTTTGGAACGGTGCTGAGGAAGGTGAGAAATGGCCCTTACTTGCATGGGAGAAAATATGTAAGAAATGAATGAAAGGTGGTGCTGGCCTAAAGGACTGGAAGAAAATGAATGTGGCTTTGGGAGCCAAAGTAGTGTGGTAGATATGCAGCCATCCACATAGCCTATGGGTTAAAATTATCAGATCTAAATATCTGGACTCAAACAATGAGGAAAGAATCTTGATTACTATTAATCCCCCAAAAGGATCAACAATCTGGAACTTCCTATTAGATATCAAAGATGTGATTAAAAGACATGCCTCTTGGCTCGTTGGCAATGGCACAAAGGCACTTTTATGGGAAGACTCTTGGAATAGTCAACCAATTTTAAAAAATGATGACAAATATGTTGAATTATATAAAATATTTACTGCAAGATGGGGACACACTATGGTAGGTTACGTAGAATATAAACCCTCACCCACTGGTCATTGCTGGCAATGGAAAGCCTTAGAAACTATGAATTTGAATGAACTGCAAAAAAATCTTATGAAAGAGGTTTTCCAACAAAGATGTTTTATCAGAATGACTCAGGAAGATAGGCTAATATGGTGTAAGGAAAAAAGTGGGGAATATTCAGTCAAAGTAGGCTATTCCTCTCAAGATGAGGATGAAGAAATTCCTTCCTGGCCTACAAAACTTTTTTGGGACAAGCATTGCTTGTCAAAGGTAGGGGCCTTCGCATGGTTAGCAGTTCATAAAAGAATCCTGACAGCTGAAAGGTGAAAAAGGTTTGGATTGTAGGGACCTACTAGGTGTGCTTTGTGTAAAATGGCATCAGAGGATGTTGATCATCTAGTCATACAATACCCAGTTGTAGTGGAATGTTGGAGCATGATAAAGGAAAATCTAAACTGGATAGGCCCTATGCAAAATGGCGTGAAAGAAGTTTTCCAAGGTTGACCGATCCCACAAAAAAACATAGCATTATCAGGATTATTGAAGATCATCCCTTCAATAGTTATATGGGAGCTTTGGAAAGAGGGAAACAGGAGGATATTTCAAGGTAAGGAAAGATCAATCGAGAGCATTAAATCAAGCATTCTAACAAAAATTGAGGAAACTATGAAAGTTTCCCTCCTCTCTTCTAAATGAAGTTATATTTATACTATGGATGATAGAAGGCTTCATTGTAATTGGCCAAGCTTAAAGTTTAGAAATGGAGGACTCAAAGATAGTGTTAAAATAAAAAATGCCAGAAAGGAAGTAAGGTGGACAAAGCCAGATCAAGGCTGGTATAAAATAAATTTTGATGGTGCATCAATGGGCAATCTCGGTCCTTCAGGTATAGGGGTAGTAATCAAGGACTGGAAGGGGGATATTGTGGCCTTAGCGGTACAAAGATTAAAAGATGGAACTAATAATGTTGCAGAGGCCTCAGCTGCTCTCTTGGCACTTCATATGGCTAAGAAGTTAAATCTGCAACAAGTTCATTTGGAAGGTGATTCACAAGTTATAGTTAATGCCATTAAAAATGGTGAAATGAAGGCTTGGCACATCCAATATATCTTGCAGGAAATATCTACTATTATCCAATCTCTCCCAGACTTCCAATTTAGTCATGTGTTTAGAGAAATGAATATGCAGGCTAATCTAGTCTCAAAATGGGCCATAACCTTAAAGCATATAAATTTAGCATGCTTTGAAATTTCCACTAATGATTTTATCACTCTCTAATTCTAATATGCAGGTGAAACTATGAGATATGTCTTCATTTTATGGTTGCAACTGTAATGCTAAGATAAAGTGATAAATGTAGCCCGTGAATTTCTTAAATGATGGATGTGCAAGTAAAATTTAAATATTGATGAAGTCAATATATGAAGGTGACTAAGCTAAAGACAAATGGTGGGAGATTACTAGACTACAATGGCAAGTAGACACTTATGATGAAGTGACATAAGATGGATGGCGTCAACACTACTCGAGATATGAGTAGGAACATGCCTGGGATGTGACAGAAAGAAATACAGTTATGGCAACTTGTGGAAATGATCAAAATTACGGCTCCTTTTTAATAAATGATACAATTGAAACATGCAGGGGATGACATGAGGGTAACTTCACCCTTACACTTGCCATTTTCAAAGTTTTAAAAGCTCTCTTTTGGATGCCTTCATCACTGTTTATCTGAAAAGAGAAAGATTTCTCTAGTAAAGGTTAAAATCATGGAGGCAACGGTTGTTGTGCGGACCCTTAAACAACATAAATATTTTGAGGGGCCAGCAAGCAAGGCCAAGATAATGGGTCTGCTGAATGTGAAAGATGATAAGATAGCAGAGGTTGTATTGGAGGTGTTAGGAACCCAGTTTCAACAACGCCAGGCAAAACGATGTTCAATTGTGGATATAATTTCATTGGTCATAGCTTGGGCCCTCCAACTTGGAGAAGAAAAAATGGAGGTTAAGAGGATTATCGAATTCCTTTTTGACAATGAATTACTGCTAGGTTTGGACTCCCTCCTGGAGTGGGCGAACCCGAGAGTGGGTTTCAATTACAGTGAATGCTATGAAGATCAAAATGATGGAATGAAATATGGTAGATTCCCTTTCCTTTGGTGGTGGGGAAAAGTGGACGAAGCTGCCTACCAGCGGAATGTGCATGAAAAATGGAGGCAACTCAAGGCCCTGGCAGAAGATGCTCGAGCCCGTGAAGAAGAAAGAATTCGTGCAGTGTTTATGGAAGTGCCGAGACTTAGGAGAGGTCTGCAACAAAGGTGAAGGACTGATGGTGTTGATGAAAACCCACTCTAAAGGGTTTTTGCTCCCCTCTTTTGTTTTCTCTTACAATATTAAGGATGATATTTTACTAAATGTGCCCATAATCTCTCTGCTCATTGTAAACTCTAGTTTTGATAAATGGAGTGGCTTTGCCTAGGTTTTTTTGCATCCTCTGTTAATAGTTTTCGAAGACATATCTCAATTATCGTTAAGTGTTTAGCTTCCTTATCATAACTACATATAGTCTAAGTTTAGAAGTTGAGCCTTTCATGGCCATCGTTGGGTAAACATGACATTTTTGTAATTTGCATATTATATGCTTATTTCGCTCTCTGGTTATAGAGTGCCCAAAATGTAATACTTTTAACATATTAATAAAATACCCTGTTATATACCCAAAAAAAAATCTAGATAATAATCTAATTTAATCATGTTTATGGAAGTCTATTAGATCTAAATATTAAATCGATTATACTATATTTTAAAAGGGTAACCCAAGGAAAATTAATACTAATACATACATATTATCTATAACAACTATACATCTTAACTTAATTTCCTTTTAAATTAATATGATAACCCCAACTCAAGCATTTAATAAATGCTAATATAATTTTAAAAATAATGATCTATTAAAGCAATTAATTCAATTCTATCTAATGAATTTTAAGAATTAACCTTATATTTAAGCCCTATTAAGATCGTACTTAGAGGGATTTTAAAACGTCCAATCCTAAGATCACATATATATATATATATATATATATA
>MU225932.1:3247194-3260058 GCA_018584345.1 Thuja plicata
ATATATATATAATACACACACACACACACACACACACACATATCCCTATTTTATTAATAGCTATTTCAAACATAAATTCTAATTCAATTAAAAACTCGCTTTATTATCAAGCTTAATTAACTTATTGCTAATCTAATCAGTTATTAGACCCTTCTAGAAAAGCCTATTTTAAAGTCCATATTGACAACTAAATCCTTATGAATAAAATTTGAGTTCCAAGATGAAATTAAAAAAATCTAATCTAAAAGTTAAATCAAATCTTGCTCTCGATACATATATAAAATAAATTTCAACTCCCTGTCCTTTATTAAAACATTATGTGTTTATTTTTTTTATTCCTTTTTTTTGGAGGCTCACCTCCCAACCTAGGCCTTTGCAAGGCCACCCCCGAGCTATGAGACACAAGAATGCAACGGGTAAGATACAATCTTAAAAACATAACTTAACATAAAACATGCACAAAAGAACAATTACCCAAAACTCAAGGCTTACATAGGGCTCCAAGAGCCCTAAAATATAGGGGTGAAGGAGGACATATCAAGAGAGGAAAAATCCAAAACAAGACATAAAATAAGAGGAATAGGCCACACATGGGCTCAACATTCCTTTAAAAGCAACCATCTCCTCACAAATAGAATCATGGTCTCAAGTCATCAAAGTTCCCTTATGACGCCCAATACCCTTGGGAAGAATTGGCATCATGGGGACTTAAACACCCATGTACATCCCTCCACACATGGGAGACTCTGCACTGCATGGGTAGTCACTAAACCTTCACCCCTTCGAGGTTACTCTGCCATATCTAGGGTGAGTGTGCCTTGAAGAACCCCATAAGAAACATATGCACAAAATAAACACAAGACTCAACAAGAACCTCCATGGAAACTCATGGAGTTGAAAACAAAAAATACATAAGACTTCATTAATGGAGTCCTCAAGCTTTCTACATGCATAAATAAATCTACTCTAAAACTACTCTAAGGAAACCAACCTCAAGTCCAAGCTTAAGGCAAATGAAAGATGCTCGGGATGAGCTTTTCCCTTTATGCTTTCTTCCTTCTCCAAATCCTCTTCTAATTCTTAAAATGTCTCTAAAGGTAGAGAGTGCGTGAACACCCTATCTTTCTTGCCAAAACCCCTTAAAAAGGATCCATTTTAAGTATATTTGATTTCAACATTAATGGGGAAGTGAATAAAGTCTTTCCCCATCTCCCACTTTCCTTATCCCTCATAAATGGAGTTTAAGGCTCACATGGGAAGGATAAGGTACTTTGCCCAAATCTCCCAAACTCTCATTTTCGCCACTTTCAAATGGGGATATTTTAAGGGTGTCATTAATGAGCTCTGGGTCTCATAATAAGCTAAAATTGACCCCTAAACCGTAGGGTACCAAGTGGGGTGGTCAAAACTAACCCTAACTACCTTCTGGAAGCCTTTTTTTACCTTCTTAAACCCCGCCTAAAGTTAACTCACGAAATTCAAACCTCTTGACACAATATGATCTCCCTAAACCTTATGGTAAGCATGAGAACTATACTAGGTGACTCTTGGGTTAGAGTTAAACCTATACTAGTTATATTTACTAGCCATGCCAACATATAAGGACACATGTGTCAAGTGACACAACATAATTACACAAAGCATGACTTATTTACACATTTACTAAATTGAATTAAATATAATCACACATAATACTTTCACGAATAAAACACAATACAACGAGGTCCATGCCTCTTTTTATAGACAGGATCTTAGCATCACGGTATTTACATAGCTCCATTCTTGAATCTTCATTTAGTACCATGGTCAATTTCCTGAACACTCATTTCACACATCAATAGGTCCAATAATCCACACATAAACATAGTAAGATACATAATGTAATTCAAACACATATTAACTCACATTTGCATCAATGATTCATTTAAAATTAAGCATTATCTTCATCTAATCCATATGCATAAATATAACTCTTAATAAATCTATATCCTGAATTATCTAACATTTAAATCCATCATATTGCATCCTTAAAACTTAACCATATAGATAATCTGCATTTACTAACATAAGGCATTACCTAAGTAGGTATACAAAAAAGGGATGTAGAATATCATAACATAACATATTGCAGATCATGAAATAATAACATGTGTTCCAATAGTCCACGTGTCTCAAAATCAATGTCAAATGAAAAGCATAAAAAGTGAAAATGGTGCTAAGATACGACAGGTTGGGGTAGGCCTCACATCCTCCCCCTCTAGGCATGAACATCCTCCTGGAGCTCATCAAAAGAGGTGAGGGAACTATGACCTCATCTAAGCTGCATCCTCCCATGAAGTTGTAACCTCGTCATATAAATCCCACTGGACCCTAACCTAGTCTAACTCTCGGCCTTGAAGGGCCAACGTTTGTCGAGCCAATATACGAATGGGATCCAAAGCCAGCTGTCCATCTGACTCCACCTGCTAGGCATCCCAATCTATAACACAAGACTCATCATAAATTTACTTCCTCAAAACTGAAACATGAAACACATCCTAGATGCGTGACATGCTAGGTGGCAAAGCTAAACAATAAGCAACTGGTCCTATCCTCTCTAGGATCTCAGAAGGTCCAACAAATCAAGGTGCAAGATTAGAGCCCTTCCCAAAATGGATTGGACTCTTATACAATCACACTCTCAAGAAGACCCTATCTCCAACCAAGTAGGCTCGATCTATCCTCTTTTCATCTGCATACTTCTTCTATCTATCTAGAGCCTCTCTAAGACGCTGCCAAATTAAGGTTACCTGCTACTCTATATCTCTAACTAGATCAGGACCAATGTAAACTCTATCCTCAATCTTATCCCAACTGAGAGGTGTCTTGCACGGTCTACCATAAAGGGCCTGGTAAGGAGGCATACCCAAGGATGTATGATGCCCATTGTTATAGGCAAGCTCAACTAGGTGTAGGTATTGATCCTTTCAGTCTGTCCATGTGTCTTAGGGTGGTAGGCTGTACTAAAATTGAGCATTATGCCCATAGGAAAACTCCTTGTGGTGGCTTCAATCTCTGGCTCTGCTGAGAGTGTTGTGGCTATTGTGGCTGTGGGGTTCCGAATGACCCCGATGAGTACCTATGATGCCCCTTCCATGGGGGTCTCTCATATCCCCTAGCTTGGGGTGCGAGATTACAATTCTAAGACCTATCATGTGCATCTTATGGTCCTCTGACTATCTCCTTAGCTACCAAGGCTCTATCCACTGTGAATTGTAAGTCTCATGGTAGTACCATGCGTACCTTACCTGCTATAATAGGATTCAACCCCTTTATAAATCAGTTGTCCTGCAACTTTTTGTCCCTCATATGCTCCACATAAGGAAGGAGATCAATAAACTTGCCCTCATACTGAGCTATTGAGACTCCCCTCTGTTGGAGATCATGGAATTTGTTTATGCGATGTTGTCTAAACTGTTCGAAGAGATACCTGGCTTTGAATATCTTGAGGAAAGCATCCCAAGTCAGGGTATCTATAACTAGGTGCCCCTTGAACACCTCATGTTTCCACCAAGTGAAGGCTCCTGCTCTAAGAAGGTGAATAAAAAATCATTCTTTAAGGTTGCTGCCATAGGAACACAACCCAAAACATCTCTCAAGGCTCAGAAGCCAAGACTCGGCCTCCATCCCATCTGTAACTCCTAAGAATAGAGGTGGACGAAGTCGCATCAATTCTCTAATCTGATCCCTTGTAACTGGGGGTGCTCTCTCAAACCTTTGAGCCTCAATCCTAGGTGGAGGCTTTGGTCCCCTAGTGGAACAAATATCATGCTCTGCCTGTTACTCAACAAATCTAGGAGGTGGAATCCTACTCCGATCTCTAGCCGAGGCTTCTTGTCCTTCTCTATCCTGTTATACATTCAGCTGTGCAACTGGAGGCAACCTGTCTAGAATGATACCAACAAGATTTTGTAGTGCTAATAGTATGTCCGCATTCGGGTTTGAAGGTGGTTCTGGAGGAAGATCCTAATTTCCCTTGAGAACCTCTACCTTAGGTCGTACTTCCTCATGAACCGAGGGGGTACACTGACAATCTTGTCCATGTTTACGACCCTGTCGCGTAAGTGGGGAAATCCTACACAAGCATTAAAAAAGTTTAGTTATCGCGTAGTGGTTTAGGTTCCCAGCGTTGAAACAACACTTTGATACCAAAATGTCATATGCCCAAAAAGTGGGGAAAACACACCTACAAATTTTTTTTCTAAAAGACAATGATAATTATGTTTGTACAAACACGTCTCTAAGTTAACTACTAGTTATGTTACAGTTGCAAGTTTAAGTCCCTAAACAAGTCTGAGTAGATCACAGTTGACTAAGTTTCACTAAGAATCCTCTAGTCATTTAAAAAGGGTTGTAACCCTAACATCAACTTATAATGTCAACTAAGTTGTCTACTACAAGTTAACTAGCGTTGATTTAGTCTATAAAATAATACAACTTTAATCTGATCCTTTAACATGATAACTTAACTAACCATATTAAATGATTTATAAAGTAACATATCAATTAATAAATCTAGATAATAATCTAATTTAATCATGTTTATGGAAGTCTATTAGATCTAAATATTAAATCGATTATACTAAATTTTAAAAGGGTAACCCAAGGAAAATTAATACTAATACATATATATTATCCTATAACAACTATACATCTTAACTTAATTCCCTTTCAAATTAATATGATAATCCCAACTCAAATATTTAATAAATGCTAATATAATTAAAAAATAATGATCTATTAAAGCAATTAATTCAATTCTATCTAATAAATTTTAACAATTGATCCTATATTAAAATCCTATTCAGATCACACTTAGAGGGATTTTAAAATGCCCAGTCCTAAGATCATGTATATAGATACTAATCCCCATTTTATTAATAGCTTAAATTTCAAACATAAATTCTAATTCAATTAAAAACTCACTTTATTATCAAGCTTAATTAACTTATTGCTAATCTAATCCGTTATTAGACCCTTCTAGAAAAGTCTATTTTAAAGTCCATATTGGCAACTAAATCCCTTTGAATAAAATTCGAGTTCCAAGATGAAATTAAAAAAAAAATCTAATCTAAAAGTTAAATCAAATCTTGCTCTCCATACATCTATAAAATAAATTTCAACTCCCTGTCCATTATTAAAACACTTTGTGTTTATTTATTTTGATTCTTTTTTTTTTAGGCTCACCTCCCAACCTAGGCCTTTGCAAGGCCACCCCCGAGCTATGGGACACAGGAATGCAATGGGTAACATACAATCTTAAACACATAACTTAACAAAAAAACATGCACATAAGAACAATTACCAAAAACCCAAGGCTTACACAGGGCTCCAAGAACCCTGAAACATAGGGGTGAAGGAGGACATAACACAAGAAGAGAAAGCCAAAACAAGACATAGAACAAGAGGAATAGGCCACACATGGGCTCAACATTCCTTTAAAAATAACCATCTCCTCACAAATAAAATCATGGCCTCAAGCCATCAAATTTCTGTTAACCCCCAATGCCCTTGTGTCGAATTGGCATCATGGGGACTTAAACACCCATGTACATCTCTCCACAAATGGGAGACTCTACACTACATGTGTAGTCACTAAACCTTCACCCCTTCAAGGTTACTCTACCCTCCCTAGGGTGAGTGTGCCTTGAAGAACCCCATAAGAAACATATGCACAAAATAAACACAAGACTCAACAAGAACCTCCATGAAAACTCATGGAGTTGAAAACAAAAAAATACACAAGACTCCATTAATGGAGTCTTCAAGCTTTCTACATGCATAAATTAATCTACTCTAAAACTACTCTAAGGAAACCAACCTCAAGTCCAATCTCAAGGCAAATGAAAGATGCTTGGGATGAGATTTTCCCTTTATGCCTTCTTCCTTCTCCAAACATTCAAATCCATCATATTGCATCTTTAAAACTTAACCATATAGATAATATGCATTTACTAACATAAGGCATTACCTAAGTATGTATACATAAAAAAATCACAATGTAGAATAACATAACATAGGATCTTGCAGATCCTGAAATAATAATATGTGTTCCAATAGTCCATTTGTCTCAAAATCAGTGTCAACTGAAGAGCATAACAAGTGAAATATAGTGCTAAGATATGACGGGCTGGGGTTGGCCTCACACACATGTTTTACTGATCTCTCTCTCTCTCTCTCTAATATTTATTTGCAAATATACAAATGTGATAATGCAATGCATACTCATTGCTTAGATCGTGGGTCATGTAGGTGGTGGATTCTAGACCCATTCACTTGCAGTGAGATGACTCATTAGTGGACTATCTATATCCATGTGATTGATGTAGGTGTTATTAGTTGACTTTGTCTGTGGTCATTTGTGCATTAGTATGTTTCTTTTATGAGAGCATTGATAATGTTTAGTGTATCTCGCTTGTTAATTTTGGGACTTTGAACATGTGGTTTATCTTGATATCATGTTAGTTTTATTGCACTTTTTATGATTGCTCATGGATTGATTTCTATCCCCCATCAATCCTATTTAAAGTTATAAAAGATTCCTTAAAGTTGAATTATTTTATGATACACATTATGAGTTTCTTTTCAAAGGTATACTAATTTTTATCAAGGGTATATCCCATCTATGGGAAATCTACTTGTGATTTTTCTATTCTTTGATTCAGGTGATATATCATGGACCCTTCCAAAGGCACAATTCAATTATCTTAGCTCTATCCAATATGAAGTACCAATTGTACCTGTGGTTAAAGAAGACTACTTGAAGACTTGGATTTACCTCCAATTGAAGACAATCAAATTATATTGTAAAGATGTAGTTAAAATTCATTTTAAAATTTGGGTTTAATTCCCATTGATGTAAACTCCCCAAGTATCGATTAAAGGGGGGTGTTAGAATATTTAATCTTTCCTTGTATTTATTTATTTAATTAGGAGATTACTATGGAATCCCTACATGTATTTTGTCCTCTAGTCTAAGTGGGAGGACATGTCATATTTTGTAATTCCTTTAATAAGGAAATTAGATATTCCTCATTAAGAGGATCTTGACACTTTGTACACACCTATTATGGATGTTCGCATTCATAGATTGGTGAGTTACTTGGTAACTCCTCTCCTCATCTCTATAAAAGAGATGCTCTCCTCTCTTATTTCCACTCTTTGTAGTCATTGTAAATGAGCTACTCTCTCTCTCTCTCTCTCTCTCTCTCTCTCTCTCTGCCACCTTCATAATATCACAAGTTATTTTTCTTTGTTTTCCCCTTTCAAAATCTTCTTGTCTCATTGTATTGGTTTTTGGGTGCTTGCTCCTAGCTCTTGGTTTTCTCATGGTAACAATTTCTTCTTCACACATCTCTCTTGGATTATTTTCATTTCCTCGCTCTTGTTATTTTTCTTACAATTTGAGTAAAAACATTGATGAATTGAGAAAAAAACCCTATCAACAGCAATAAAGAGAAAAAGTTTTTTCCCTTTTCCTTTCAACTTTCAACATTCACACCCCATTAGGATAAAAGCCCTCTGTAAGCAATTTCAACACATAGAATTGAATTTATCAATGAATTCGACCAAATGAGGCCAAAAAAACTAGTGAGAGAGTAAATCCTTTGACACCCATTACTCTCGTCATTGACTTTGGTGTCGCCTTTACAAACAACATAAAAAATTCAATATGCAACACCTTGACAACTAAATAGGAATTTGCCTTAAGATCAGTCCAAGTTTCAACATTGTACACAATCATTCAGTCATAACATTGTAAACAACAGGTGATTCTCACAGAGTTTGTACTCTTGTGCATATTTGAACACATTTTCAAGATGATTAGGTGTCCATACTCAAGCTAAGTAGACCATCCTTTTGTACAATTTAACACTACTGAAAGATGATTATATATGGATACTCACTGTCTGGACCTCCAAGTTGAGAGACTGCATCTACAAAGCGCTCATGGAGCTCAAGAGTCCATTTCAACCTTGGTTTAGGATTTGTGGACAAAACCAAAACCCATTTCTCCGGGAATAGAGCCTCCTTGCAATAGTATGGACCTCTCAGGGTGAGAAGAGATGGACCCATTTGATGAGATAATATTCTTAACTTGATCCATCTTCTGCTATAAAGCTTAGTCAGTAAGCTTGAATGTTGAATCAAAAGTTCAGAAAAAATGCACAAAACTTGAATATCAAGAGCAATTAAATATACAAAATTGTAACCTTCCATGCATTGGCCAGACCCAACTAAATTTATGGATCTTAACAGAACATCCTCAAACATACATGAGTTCAAGCATTGAAGAATCTCATAGTAATGCAAGGAGCAAACATATAAGGAATGCATGTGGCTTGAACTTCTAGAGTTGTAGCAACACCGATTCTTTTCACCCGAATAGGATCCCTGCATAAATCCATTACGAAACATAAGCAAAGTCAAAATGCCCAAAGTAAAATGAGGACATTTCAATGTGTATGCACTGGGTAAACAAACCCCTGTTCTAATACACTGGTTTCTACAGCTTTACTCACCTGCTTGCGAAGTTTTCCCTTTTTCCCTGCTATGACACTCAGATGTATGCCTTAGACAGACGGGTGGACGACTATAACAGTATAGCAGACTGGAGAAACGCAGGGACAAAAATGCTGGAGTTTACTAGAAGCTTCTAGAATTGTGAGGTAATAGTTCAAGTTTTTAATTTTTTTTCTTTTTTGTTTGAAAAATCATTTTTCTCCTTACTATTTTCCATCACAACCAATAAGATTTCGAATAAATAACCTCTTCATTTTAATAAATATAAAAAAAACTTAAGCTTTATAAAAAAACTTAAAGACCTCACAAAAATTCTTCAATTCTATTGGTTAGTCAATTTTTTTTGTTAGTTTTTTTATTGAACTAAATAATTGCATAAATTAATCTGCCAATGGTAGGAACTACTAATGGGTTTTACTTTATTTCCCAAACCCCTTTGCACGGCTCTACATTTACAGCGTGATGAATGTTTAAACCTTTGGTTCCTGTTGTGAAAGCTGAGACGATGCAGGGAGCTGGAGTTGGAGTTGGAGTTGATGTTATAGCGCGTGCAATTGTAGAAAGCATACGAAACATTCCATTGGAGGCGGTTCCTGCACTCGTCGACGCTATTCTTCTCTCAAATGGACTTCATTCTTCGCATATCCTTAATCACCTCATTCAAGCTTTTCCACACGTTCTCAAGGTACTTAGTATGCTCCAAGATTTTTCCATCCAAATCCAACTCGTTTAAAGTACATCACAATCTGCTCTAATATTTCAAATCCAAGTTACTCCTTACTGTAAAAATATTCTGCACTGTAGTCTCTGCAAAGTGGTTCCTAGTCTGTCAGTGTCATTCATCCCCTTATTACTGATTATGCCCACAGTATATATAATATATATTAATGTAATCGACTTCTCTGTATTGGTTTTAGAACCTTATTATACATAAGGGGAGAAGCTAACCACCTGCTCGTAACTCCTTAGACATGATTCGTTCCGAATCCGACCTTTTATCAGTGAGACTATTTAATGTTGGGAGCACGCCTGCAATGTCATTGCCATAAATGCCGCACTTACTGGCAAACCATAGGCCAATGTAATTTTCCATTGACCATCTAGGACTGGAACCTAAGAGCGCTCGACAAACACCATGGTAGCCTGGAGTGCTCTGCACTTTGAGTTACAGGCTCCTTCGTGGTTCAGGGCGTAGCTTGTCTTTCTTTCATCACGTGAATTACAAATCTGGGCAAAATATTAGTATTGGCGATAATAAAGATATCTTGTGGAGGCCTATCCAACGGGATGAGAGCCTGTATGGGAATAAAAATCTAGGGAATGGTGCCACAGAGGCAGCGGCTGACAATATCTTTAACAAAGTAAAGAAGTGGTCCCAGAGTACAACCTGAGCGGCTAGATTATTAGTTACATTGTATGTCTCACGAAACTCTGGTGCAGTGTCCAGCTCAAGTGGCTTCCCTTGTTCTTTATTGGCAAATTGATTATGCCTGTATATAAAATTTTGGAAATATGAGAATCTGGACAAAAAACTACAAAAATATTGGGGTAGATTTCGTAAGAGACGATGAGAAATGGGGATTTGTTGGAAATAATAATGTGGAAATGACTGAAACGTCAGCAAACTCTCAAAAATGTGATCAGAATTTTCAGTAAATCCTCAAAACAGGACCGAGACTTCTGAAATTTGCAATTTTAGGACACTCTTTCGAATGACTGGGAACTCCCTGAGACGTTTTCTGAAGATGTCTCCCTTTTCGACAGTTTCTGGGTTGAAAAAACATTTTAAAAGTTGGAAGCATATTTTCAGGCTACTGTAAACGTTTTCCAGGACGTAGAGGATTACCTCCAGCAAGATGAAGATTCTGGCCTGCTTTTCTCTTGGCCGTACCAAAACTCTCTTGATTTAATAAACCAATATTTTCTGTGCCAATAATATTCATCTCTTTTCTTCTCAGCTAGTGGCCTTTCATGACCTCTCAAAGTTTGTCAAGATATATCATGGTGGGAGTGTAGAGGAGTGCCATTTACAATATGTTTAAATTTTAAAAACAATAAAAATTCTATGCTACTTTTCTTTCAACATAGCTCTACTTTTGAACTATGGAAACTTGTGTCTTAGTATAACTTGAAGGATGCATCTTTGTTCTTGCCATGGTGGACATGATGCATCCTTGCCTATGTGGCAGCCAAATGTGTGCTCTGCATTAACCATGATGAGTGCCACAGCTGCCTCACGAGTGGCTGGTTGATTTCATGAGGTATTATATATAAGGAAGTTTGTGAGTTTGAATCAAGGTGAATGTGCCCAACATTGTATTTATATTATAAAATTTCATCTTCTTGTAGTTTGTCTGAGTTATTTTAAATTTTAATAGCTGTGTCCTGTCTGTTCCCAAAATTTTTTCCTGTCCTTGACTCTGCACCCCTGCAAACTTGAAAAAAGATGGTTGAATACTGAATTCTAGAATTTCTAAAATGGGATCCACATCTGAAGACGAAACGAAAATGGTAGCCAACACCAAGATATGAAAAAGAATCCCAACAGGATTTATCATCAACCCAAGCATATTTCAAGGTAGTAACTATCAAAAAGGGTACGAGTGCCAACTCAGATAGAGTAAAGTTAATTGGGCAGTTTGGTCACTGTGCTTGGCCAGAACCATATCTGATTTTTTCTAGCCAAATTTGAGTGTTCTAGGATGTGCTCTATTCGATGGCTTGCTCATATTAGAACGTTTCTTTTACTCATCTTTGCTTTTCCATTTATATATGGGATAACTAACTAAAATTTGCTTTTCTTTTTTCCCAGTCTCCTTTAATGCCATATGTGTGGGTATTTAACTTAATAATTTATATTTACATTCTCAGTGGTCACGCTTTACATAACTTCGAAGCTGCTTTTTCCTGTAAATATCAGAAAAGTTACTAAGGTTTTACAGCCAGCCATTGGAAATTACAAGGGACTGTTAAAAACTAGGACTCAACGGATTTTTTTATGAACACCACAAAATAAAATTTGCTAGAAACAGTGCATTATCTTCTGGTGTTGTAATAGTTTTACATTCTAAAGAGGATAATTTCCCTTGTTAATTGTTTCCTCGAAATCAAAGTAATCAATTTTAGGGAATTTGTAACCCTGTTGGCTAAATATTTTGTAAGCAGTTGTAGACACACTACTTACAAAATGGATTATTGTCATGTCCCCTCTTTAGTCTGACTAGCAGAGTGATGTGAGTTAGCCTATCATGGGGGTCTCGTAGGCTAACAGTTATGGATAGAGACTCATACAGGGTTTTCAGTGACCGGGCTTGGCTTTACAGGCAATTTTGGGAGCCAGTGGGGTGCAGTTACTTGATTTTAGGGGGGTCTCCCTACTTTTTAGGAGGATGTGGCAGTGTCCAGTTGTGAAGCATCACGGGACCATTTCATAGTTTCAGTTTCAGGATGACAGGGTGTGTTCCCTAGTTTCTAGGAGCATCCCTAGATTTTAGGGACGGGACTGCCAGTTGACCTATCTCGTTCGACATCAGTCACAGACAGGTGACATGGTCAGACTCATGTTTATTTGGTTGGTTTGGGCTATTAGAGGCAAAAAGGGAAATATTTTAATAAATTTAAATATTTCCTAAGTCAGTGATTAAATAATTTATAATAAGGCTATTTTAATAGCCATTTTGGAGTAATAAGGGAATAATTGCTTTATCTGGTTAGGGATGCCTTCGTGTGATAGCTCGTTTGAAAGGTCTCAAAATAATATAAATTATTTTCACTATCCGGAGACTTTTTGGCGCCTAGAATTATAACATTTTAATAAAGTAATGATTTTCCTATAACATGGACACTTTTAATTGGGAAAATATTATTTTATTATAAAGTGCTAAGTGTATTTCTCCTTTAGGGTTCGAATTGCCTTTGAAAGGAGATATAAAGAGATGGAAGTCGAATTGCTCATTATCTTTTGACATTTACAATTTGTGAAAACTTGAAATTGCTCAGGTGGAGCAATTCAGAGGCTTGGGACGAAACCCCTAAGTCTGGATTGTTGGGACGCAAACCTCAACAAGGATTTGGTGATTTGGTATTGGAGATTGGAAGTGTTATTTGCTGTGGCAAGGAACGACATTACACTTAGCATCATTTATCAGAAGAAATTACAGTATTCAGCTGGACGACCAGCCTATTCCAGCTTGGACGTTTTCCAGAGGCAGCTCGAGCTTGCATTTTGGGCGCCATTCCTTCTTAGCAGCCCACGTTTTTCAGTTTGGAGGCATCTTTAAGGGTTTGTGACAGCAAACCATT
>MU225932.1:3265863-3293373 GCA_018584345.1 Thuja plicata
TTGGTTGGTTTGGGCTATCAGAGGCAAAAAGGGAAATATTTTAATATATTTAAATATTTCCTAAGTCAGTGATTAAATAATTTATAATAAGGCTATTTTAATAGCCATTTTGGAGTAATAAGGGAATAATTGCTTCATCTGGTTAGGGATGCCTTCGTGTGATAGCTTGTTTGAAAGGTCTCGAAATGTAATGTCCCCTTTTTCGGGCACATTATTTCTGCTACGTCGTTAGCCATTTCATCATGGTCCGGTGGGCTAACCAGCGTTTTATATGGATCAGTGTGATATTTGGCCTAGATAATTCCAGGTTTAGGCCAATCATAGCAGTTTCCGCAGGGTTTATGAATACTTACTATTTTTAGTAAGTCGGTAGAGTTCAATTTTCTTGGTATTTCAGTATTGGACTTGGAGCGTCTCGCCGAGAGCTTTCCGACAAGCTATCACACATCATCTTCCGAGTTCGTTTGGTCCTCCGTTTTAATGCCAGAAGATTCCATACTTTATTATTATGCCACTTTATGATTTAAAAGTTATATTTATTTAAAGTGTCTTAAAGTGGGAATATGAAAAGATAGAGAAGGGAAACTGCGGAGTCACAGCTGCTACTTTAAAAGAAGGATTGGAGTCTCATTCAAAATATGCTTAGTTTATGAATTCATTTTTCTGCATGAGATATATTGGTGGAAACATAGGGAAAATACCGGTTGGGGACATTTCAGTGGTATCAGAGCTGGTTTTCCTGCCAGCCTGTGGAGTTATTTAGAAAATTCCAGCCTGTGAGGTTTTATGAGTAAAGAGAAGTGCAACTTGATTGATTGTCTGGAAGGGTTTATTTTATCCACCGAAGATAAATTTGCAGGTATTTAAAAAGTTTTTAGTCAGAAATGTGAACATATTATAGTCAGCGGAATAATCTTGGAGGTATAGGTTTTACGGCAAGTGTGGCAATTAATATTTCTATGAGTATGTTGGGAATATTTCGTTTTGGGCAGAATAATTGTTTCTGAAGTTTACATCCTTTGTTGGTTTGCGGTATCCATTGCTGTGAGAAGGAAATATTAAATTTTTTGATAGAGATCACATTTTTGTGGGACTCGATACATTTATATTGCCGTATTAATTCTTTGGTCTGAGCATATGTAAACATCGAATATATTGAATGTCGTGATTTATATTCCAACAAATTTTATTGGATCCATTCATTCCTAAGGTTCGCAATTAATTTTTTGGAGCCATTATTATTATTCATTTGTGGATGAATATCGTCCGCTTGAGATATATGAGAATTATACTTTATAAACTCATTTGCGTTGGGAGAGGACTTGTGGGCCGACTTTAATAAATTGGGTTAAATATTTTTGAGCCATTCATTATGGGGAGTTTATCAAATAAAATCTATAGTTGGAATTAAATATTTCACCACCCCTACTTTTGAAAGTATATAGTCTCGGGTGAAATATTCTTGAAAGCAACGCTTCTATTGGCTAGAAAAAGTCCGTTAATTTTCTTGTAGGCACGAAGATTGGGTTGCAATGATATTTCCGTGAGTTCCTTATTATTAAACTGCTGGCGTGGAACTCTTTATTGTCTAACTATAGAATCGTAAACAGTGCTGCCGTGAAGGTTTCAGGAAGGAAGTTGGGCTCCTATTCATTTCTTCGGGCTCATGGATTTGTGAAGATTCTAGGCGTTACATTGAGCATCTTGGTTGTCAATAGAAAATGCCTACCAAAAACTGGAGATTCCTGCCTTACTGAGCACACATTGTACTGGAGAGAAATAACGCCTCTGCAATGGAACAGACTCATGAGCTTTTGCAGTTTTACTGTTTTACATTGGACTAGGGAACATGCCGTAAACAGGCTTGTTTAATAAAAAAAAAAATATAACTGAAGGTGTGTGTTTTTCCTGGAGTATGGTTCGACTTGGGTAACACGAGTTTCAGGTTGAGGCAGAATTGTTAATCACCTGGTGCGGCATATAAGTATATTGGCAAACATGATTATTGCATAGCAATCAAATGTACTCAAACGACAGCTATCTTGTCTTGTGAAGGATAGACATGAGAATGAGTTTTTGTTCTTTGTAGATGTTCCCTTGAAGAGTGGCTGTGAATTCTCAGATTGTGTGCTGGTTGGTGAAAAAGATGGCCCTCTGAAGATTTACAGATGCTTAATTCTATTCCAAACCTAAGCTTGTGGCGAGAAAGAAGTGAGTTCAGTAAGAAGATTGTGTTGGTAATTGCCTGAATTGTGGAAGAGATAAAACGTTAGCTAAAGACTGTGAATAAGAACAACTAAAGACTGTGAATAAGAACAACTTGGGTTCTATTGAGAGGCCAGCGTTGTTGGACTGTGTATGGTGAAGTGTAACTTCCACTTTCATTTGGCATATTTGAATAGTTCTCCAAAGATTGAGGGATAGTGACGGTCTGATACACATTCCCCACGTTGGAATTCTGGAAATGAAATGAAGCAGTGCATACGAGCTTCCATTAGGAGTGATGCACAAGTTGGATGATTCGTTGTTGACAACTATTAGTAATTTGGTGGAGATCCCAAGCCATTCACAGCTGAGTGTCTTTGATGCAATTTATAGAAGCCATATCTAGTTTAGGGCCCGTTTGTTTGTTGGAAGATGGCTGGAATTTGAAAACGGGAAGATGTATTTTTGTACGGCCAAATTCCCATTTTGGACCAAAATGGGAATTTGGCCGTACAAAAATACATCTTCCCGTTTTCAAATTCCAGCCATCTTCCAACAAACAAACGGGCCCTTATATTATTTGATGAAGAAAGACATTGAATTCAGATTGTCAGAATACCTGATGGAGTTAATCGTATAAGAGTCGACATCCTTTGTAGTCATAACATCTTCTAAGGGAACCTAGACTATTGTTGAAGCAGTTCCCGTGTTATTCTATATTGTGGCTTGAAATTCTATATTCGAGAGTGTGAGCTATTGCTGCAAATAGTGGGTATTGGTTAATAAATGCTAGAGTACGCTATTGGGTGTAGGTTTTGTGGTGTTATCTTACTTCAGCAGGGATGGTTGTTCTCAGTAACAAAGCATTTGTTGCTTTACAGTTGGTTGTGTAACAGAACAGGTATTCAGGTTTTCTATCATTGCAGTTTGTTGTTTGTACTCCAGGTTTCATATTGAATATTGCAGCAAAAAGATTAAAACAAAGAACAAAGTTATATTCATCACGCAATTCGGGAAAGTTTAGAATAGTTGCAGGGTTGAGGCTCATTTCTAGTTGCGTCAGTATTGGTGATTTTAAGTGGTCAAATATTGCATCGAGTCAAGTGGAGTTATAACATAATACATTCAATACTCCTGAAAGATTCCCGTCTCATATCTTAATTTGTTGCAGCTCGAATCAGATGTTTTGAGTTGAATTGAAAACTGCAGGCAACTCATCTTCTTCACATGTAGTTGCTACAAAGTACTTTCAATATTCAGAGCATCAAAAAAAATTGATACAAACAGGGCAGCATTAAACAGATTTGGCCAGGGTGATCACAATTGGATTTGGTTCTTAGTTTGAACACCAGGATAGGTCATGATGGAGGGATTATTTAGCAACACACAAGCATGGAAAGACCTTGAACAAACGCAACAAAATCTCCAATGTGAACTGCAACGTTTAAGTGACACTTTCCAGTAAATTTGGACCCCCTAAGGTTTCATCACCATCTACAGGGGAAAGTAAGAGGCGTCATGCCATAGCAACAAATGATGCAATTATGAGCAGCCACCAGAAGTATTGCATTCTTCCTAAGAAGATACGTGACCATCTTCCCTCTGCACAATTTATGGGTGTTCCAGAAGATGATGATGATGGTTTGGATTACACAAATTCAAATCAGCAACTTAAGAGAAAAGGAAATACAAAGGAGGTATGCAGAATACTTCATGGAGAGTTTGATAAACAAGCAGATTCGGCTCACAAGAACAAAATGATAGCATTGGGGAGTGACTCACACGAGGCTCCATCATCTTTGAGAGAAGATTTACAAGAGGATACAAACGGAGAATCATTTCATGCATCCATGGGTGTGAATCACTCAAGCCTCAGTGATAACAAGAAGGATTATGAGTATGCTGTCATGAAATTTTCAAAGACCATAGTGATTGGTCAGCCACATGAAGGTATGAGTTATTTTGATTTTGAGCAAAATAATATGGTGGGTGCATCTATGGTTGAGGATTATGTGGAAGAAAGGAAGGAAGATTTGTTTCAGCCTATAAAGGGTCATGCAAAGAAAGACAAAATTCAGTCATATGGGCAGCTTAGTGGGGATGAAGCTATTGGTATTCATAGGTACCACAAGGTTGAAAAAGACACAATCATGGATCAGCTACCTGGAAATTCGAAGGAGTCCCCATGCACTATGGCATCATGTCCTTTGGTTGATGACTATAGGGTTGATAAAGCATCTTTTGAATCAGCTATTTATGTAGCAACAACTGAGGAAAGGCATGAGGATATTCACTCTTATGAAGGTAATACTTTGATCCAGCGTAATGTTGATTGGATGAAGCATAGTGAAAATACAGAACTCAAGCTGATTGATAACTTACTCTTTGAAATGAGTGTTGATTGGATATTCGAGAATCCACTTTTTGAGCTAGATGAGGAAGATATTTCCTATTACCATGACGAGGATGAGATTGATTGCAGGATTTGGGACCCAGGTTCAATTACTATAGATGAGTCTTGGTCACCAGAATGGAGTAACGAGGTGAGTTTAGTTGTTGAGCTTGGTCTGATGATTGTGCTTGATGGTGTGAATTTTTCACACAAGGATGTGCATTGTATGACTCCGGGTATAGAGACAGTTATGGAATCCTAATGCTGATTCAGGATTTCCAAAGGAGTTGGTTAGTGCATCACATTCTGGCCACATTGTATGGGATGCATTTTGTTTCCCATTCAGCCCACCTACGGAGGACTTTCTTTTCTGATTATTGTATAGGTGTGGGATGGTTGATTGGTTTGGTACACTTCCCTTCTTGAAGGAGGAAGCCATGTCCTGCAGTTTTGATAGTTTGCTTCTTCGGTGCAGATTCTAGTTTGGGCTACAGATTAGAGGGGCAGTGTTGTGGCAGTTGGACATTTTGGACAATTCACTCATTATGGGCATGGATCGACAGGATATTTCAGTCAGCTGGGGAGATGGATGGCCCTTTTGTTTGTGGGATCCAGGAGGAACATTCTCGCGGTTGGTAATGATTCATGGAGACGATTGGTATGAGGTTAGGTTCCCCCCTTCATTTGACCTTAGTGGTGCTTGTGATTTCAGTTGGAGTGAGGTTCTTAGTTGGATTGAGGATTTTCTCATAGGTGATGGCAGCACAGAGCAGGTTGATTCGACTGACCAAGCACTTGGGGTGATTTGGGATCCCGACATTAGTGTGATTATTGCCTTGTTGCCGTGTGGTATTGATGAGTGGCTTCATGAGTTTGGACGTGTTGTTTGTATCAGTTTTGCACAACAGATTGGTAGAGCAGCCTCTTTGAGGTTGGTATGGGATCCAGGCATTTTGCTCACAGCATGTAGATACTGATTGCTTGAGGGCAAGCAATCTTTGGGAAGGGAGGTTTTGTAATGTCCCCTTTTTCGGGCACATTATTTTTGCTGCGTTGTTAGCCATTTCATCATGGTCCGGTGGGCTAACCAGCGCTTTATATGGATCAGTGTGATATTTGGCCTAGATAATTCCAGTTTCAGGCCAATCAGAGCAGTTTCCGCAGGGTTTCTGAATACTTACTATTTTTAGTAAGTCGGTAGAGTTCAATTTTCATGGCATTTCAGTATTGGACTTGGAGCGTCTCGCCGAGAGCTTTCCGACAATCTATCACACGTCATCTTCCGAGTTCGTTTGGTCCTTCGTTTTAATGCCAGAAGATTCCATACTTTATTATTATGTCACTTTATGATTTAAAGGTTATATTTATTTAAAGTGTCTTAAAGTGGGAATATGAAAAGACAGAGAAGGGAAACTGCAGAGTCACAACTGCTACTTTAAAAGAAGGATTGGAGTCTCATTCAAAATATGCTTAGTTTATGAATTCATTTTCTCTTGGAGAATCCAGAGAGCTTCAACTTTCGATTCTGAAACCTGAGGATGGAAACCTTCAGGCTTTCTCGGTGGATTGGACGGAAACCTAGTTCATCTCGGGGTGGATTCACAGCAGAGTTCACCATTGCATTTCCAGGTTCTTTTTGTTATTTGATATTCTCTTGCATATTGTAGTTCGGATTTGGATTGTGAGAAATCCCATTGTATTGCTGTTGTACAATGCAATAATATTTGCTAAGGGTTTTCATGGACTATATTGCTGGTTATTGTTGTCGAATCATTGGTTTATTGCATGCATTTGTTTGTTTAAATTTGCATGAGATATATTGGTGGAAACATCGGGAAAATACCGGTTTGGGACATTTCACGAAATAATATAAATTATTTTCACTATCCGGAGACTTTTTGGCGCCTGGAATTATAACATTTTAATAAAGTAATGATTTTCCATCATTTTAATGAAGTAATGACTCAGCTGTAACACCTTGATCATCAATACCACAACAAGGTAGCTCCATGCTCTCGCCTATCCCACTTGAGAGGGGTGCTGCCTCTCGCTCCAGAGCTACACTATGACAACTGACATATAAATCTCAGCTAACAATTCCCTCCTCGAGAGAATTTGGACCATCAGAGGCAACTACTGTATAAACTGTCTCTGCACCAACTGCAGCAACTACTCGAAAATCCTCAACCTGCTGAAGCTTAGTACTGCAGTCTACCACTGGTATGGACACGTCCACCTGTCTATTTGTGGAGTGTCTATCATCAGATCCATGAGTAGGTGTCGTTCTATATACTAGTGGATCTACATCTCGGACACCTGTCGGGGAAGACTCAAGCCTCCTACCCTGCGATATTGATGCCGGCCTACTGAAGGCAAAAACCATATACCTTGCTGCCCTATCTACTGTCTCTGGATCCGACAATCTTGCCGCCATCCTTTGTTGACGAAGCCTAAGTCTGTACATTAATGTACTTATTTTGTCACTATTCCCCGCACTGCTGCGCCGGCTCTCGGGGCTAAGCCGCCTGTATCTATCCATAGCCAAAAATGCAAGAGTGCTGATCACTCTAACTATAACAACAGATCTGCATTAATGAATATTTTCCTACCTCACAGGATGGCAGAAAACCGCTCTGATACCATTGTAATGAGCCCAACCTGGCTCTTCTGACAATTCAACTTGTTTTTGTACGAAAATACAATTTTATAGCAAAAACTCCTTTATTTAGTATATTCAGTTTCTATTCAATGTTTCTCAGCCAACGTATACACTTATTTTAAAAAAAACAACTATTTAATTAACTTATGGAAATTGTAATTAAAGAGTTTATTCAGCACCACTGCATTGCATTCACAATTATCTCAAAACAAATACTAAATGAATGTATTTGCAAATACCGTGCACCAGACAATCTTTGACAATGGTTAATGATACTTGGCAAACCCCACGCAATGGCTAATCACGTACACCAGCTCCCACGCGATAGCTCTTGCACGATCCCAATGCTTCAGCACCCGCAGATGTTACTACCCTCCACGCGGCTAAGTCTTGGGCAAGCGGCTACCATGTGGAGTGCTGTTACGCCACACCTACTGTCAACCGCAGGGTTGAATGTGAATTTGCCCACCTACTATCGGGCCTAACTGTCACCCGTGGCCACTGTTTGTCATGCCGCGATAAGTAGAAACCTTAATCGCCACCCGCAGCCCTGTTTATTATGCCGTGATAAGGAGAAACCTTAATCGCCACCCGCAGCCACTGTATTATTATGCCGCCCAGCTGCTTGTCTCTTCCACTATGATGATATCGACCTCTTATGCAGGTCTCAGTTCAACAATCTTCAGTTTCTAGAATTCAAAGCTTCCTCCAATTAGCATACAACACGACGAAGGAGGTGAAATTGATTATACCACAACAATCAATTGATGATTAGTTCAAGAAGAATCAGTCTTCTAGAAACTAATTTGACCCTTATACTTCAGCAAGGGAACAGATAATCAGGAACAATTTCCAAGACCAGATTTAATATAAAATATTCGATGATCAGCTCTTAAGAATGAATCCATATTTATAACCCTTCAGTAGCCATAGTTTCCAAAAAGATATATCAGTTAACCACTCTCTGGGATAGCAACTTCTAAATTATTATAATAAAAAAGTATTATTATAATAATATGGCTTTATTATTAATTAATAACATATAGTTATTAATTAACAAATATGCACTCAAGTGATAAAACCTGCATTCACTGTTGGTAATGACTGATCAACCTGGCCATCCACTGCATTGCCAAAAATAGTAACTGGCCCAGACTGACTTACTATAAATAGCAAGTCCCCAGCCAAGGAAACTGCACACTGAATACTGGTCTGAACATTGACCACTGTCCATACCGCCCTACCAGGAATAGAAATTGACCAATCTGACTTACTAAAAATAGTAAGTCCAGACTTACTAAAAATAGCAAGTCTGCCAACTGAGACCCTCAAAACCAAGCAACTCATGAGGGTTGCGATGATGAGCTGACCAAGCCACTGCCAAAACCTGCTAAAAATGGGGTCATCACAGTATTTGAATGTCGGCGAAACTATAGGTATTTCATGAAAATAGCTCAAAATTTGTGCCATGAATATGTGAATGCAGCAAGGTTTGTATTTTTGTAGATTTTTCTTTGAACATTTGTAATCTTTCTTTGGAAGCTCACAATGAGGGAGAACTACAACATTTGTGAAGAATTTACTCTTTCATATTTGCAGACCCTTGCATCTCCAAATTTGTGGTACTTTATGATGCCTTAAGAAGCCATGAAAAGAACTTTTGAAAGATACAGACTTAAAATCAAACAATGCACATGATTCACATACTAAGACTTGAACAAAAACATCTCCAAGAAGCTAAAAGAAGTCGCATCTTCCCAAGAATGACTAGAAAATGAAGAGAAAATTATAGACTTAAAAATAAACAAGGAGTAAAACCCTAAGTGACTACAAAGAAAATGCTATAAGAGAAAAACGGACCTGGAATTGCAGAAAAAGAGACCAAGAAATCACATTTTTCGTTGCAGAAGAAAGCCAAAGGACAAACTTGGCTTAGGAATCCTCCAACGCGGGCTTATATGGAGTTTAAATGAGTTATAAATAAATTGTGAATGAATCTCTCCAATCATTAAGTGTGTCTTACAGTTCTGGACACGTTTGGACAACTGGCGAATTTCAAGAGACAAAATTGCATTAAAAACTCCAGCTACGATCCTCTCCAGTCACGATACAAGCTTGAAAACTCATTAAAATCCTCTGTTCGGGTCTTAGAAACCTAGACGCAAGTCTTTTTTGCATTGGTATTTTTGTTTTGAAACATGAAACCTGAATGCAAATATTCAAGCATTAATCGGGTTTAATGAAATGATTTTCAAGTTTATAATGCCGGGTTTAATAAAACATATTACAAGTCTATTTTCAATGCAAACTTGTAACGTGGACTTAAAAAGCCGATAAACAAAGATAAAAGGGGCATATCGGGTTTCATTTTATCAATTGCAAGGAAAGAATGATATTTACAACTTGTAACACGAACTATAAAAGCCGACATAAAGCATTTCGGGTTTTGAGTAAGGCTTTACAAGTTTATATTCAACTTTTACATGTGAAGAAAAATGTAATGAGCAACAAAAAGTCCACTATAGAATAGTCGTGATTTTCAAAATATTTTACACAAACTTATATGTAAAATTATAAATAAGGTGCAATGACCTTTGAAAAGTTCGGCACAAGTCATTTCGGGATTTTTATGACAAATTATATATTACATACAACCTTGCATTTGGGCTTGAAAACGTTTGACTCCTAAAGGAAAAATAAAACGACTTAAACAAAACCTATAAAAATAAATAAATAAAAACAAAAGTAACGTAAATGAAAAACAATAAATTTAAAAGACAAAAAGACCTTTAAACGAAAACACTAACGAAAATAAATAAATAATTAAAATTTATTACGTTTTCGAGAATGTTTTAAAACATACTTAGAGTTTAAAACCGTGCTTTCAATCGAAATCTCGATTAAATTTCATGGGGTTGTAATTAATTTCATTAAAATGAAATAGTGACAACAAATCCCATGTAATTGTTTGCAAAGAAAGAGTTCAAGTCTATTATTGCATTCTTGAGAGGCCATCCAGATAATATTAATTAAAAAAGATTACCTTATAAATTTGACAATGTTGTTCAGTTGATTTTATCAGTTTCATGGTCTTATAAGTTTTCCTATGTTACATGGGGATGCATTCCCAAGTCTTTTCTTGGGGATCCCATCCCCAACTTGTTTTGGGGATGCCTTGAAATGTCCATGAGCAAGTGGTAGGAGGCAGAGGGTGAGCGGATGTCTCAGGATGTTTGGCTGTCATCGGGATGGCTGGAGATGTTTTGATGTTCCTTGACTGTGCAGAGCTGGCTACACCCCATATGAAGTATGAACCAAAAATTTAAAAGAAAAGGAAAAAAGAAAAAATCTGTAGTGGTCATAGGCAAGCACAGAGACAGAGCTTCAGAAAGTATCTTTCTGTGTTTGAAAAGATATTTCCCACGAGATAGCAAATAAAAAGTGTGCAGTGAATGCAAATTCCATTCCTAGTTGATATTGAGAATAAACTTTCTTCAATTTTCAGCTACTGAACATATATGAACCTTAAATAACTACACACCCTGCAAGCAACTTTGAGAACCAAAAGCAATGATAAGACTCTTGAAGTTGATGCCAGAAATATTTAGAAACTTTGTAGCAGCAACTTTTTTTTTCAGAAAAATCAAGAATTGATGCATTTTCCCATGCATTGAGGGTTAGTGTTGACAAACTTAATAATTATGCGTTACACAGAGATGATATTACTTGATCTGAAAGGCCGCAAACATAAAAAGTGATTGGAAATTTCAACAAACCTAGATTTCAACTTTTTTATTTATTTCAGTCTGAATTAATGTTAAATTTGGATGTGTACAGCTCATCTCTTGTGCAAATGTTGCTTTGGGAACAATTTACAATTTCTGAATGGATGTTTCAGCCTGATGAGTGTATCACTGTATCCTAAAGAGGAACTGTTACTACCATTCTCCTCTTCTAAAACTCAGAACCCTTCAAAACCAAGTTGCCTCACAGAACACCTACCCATATAATACGTCATTATTATTTATTTACCAAACTGGATTCCTCTTCTTAATCTGATTCTATCAGGTTAAGCCTGAACATGATATCTCAGGGATGATTCTTTGATTTGTCATGTTAAACCTAGTTCTGGGTTTAGGCTTGACCAAAAGGTATGGATATAAACAACTCCCATATCTGTACCTAGATGACCTCTTAAGAACTGAAATGTGTGCAGAACTGAGTTTTTGATCCATACTTTATGATGCCAGTATGGGGTCCTATTAATGTTTGAAGTTGAACACCTTGCATTGTGGTTTGGGTCTATATACTCCATTTTGTTCTTACTTGCTTTAAGATCATAAAGATACAATATAGAATACTTTGTTTTGCCCCACTTTTACTTGCGTGTTGACTCTCGTGGGAATTCTTATTTCAAGTTTGGTTTTGCATAGTACGGTTCTATAATGAGTATGACGAACAGCTCATAATATGAATGATTTAAATTTCCCATATTTTTTCTATTTCCCTTTTTTTAAATGACAGTGCCTTGCCTTCTTCAAATAATGCCTCCCATCCTGTCATTCGGGAAATGTGTTTCCATGTTTCCTGCTGTCTCCATTCTAGATCACTGTGAAACATAGGAAATCTATTAACAACAAATCTGGCTCTTAAAATTAAGGAGTTGTTATATGTGAACATATATTCTTGTGTAGCGCTTTATACCTTATATATATGTAGCAATTTACTCTTATCTTTTGTTTAGAAAAGGAACTTGGGGATTTCTCATCATAGGCAAAAGAAAACCTGTGGGATAATTATGTGAAGCCTATAGTTTACTTGTCTCACTTGCAGTGAGATTTCATTAAATCTTATTAACTAGTGACAAGCTACGTTTCCTTAAACTTCTCTGTTAGTTGTAAGTTGACTGTCATTTTGCTGATGCCTAGGAACTTGTGAGACATGATAAGAGATCAAATTGCCTTTTGAAGCACAATGAGCATTGTTAGTTTGCTTTCAATTTTTCAAGTATTTTGTTACTTTGATGTGGATTAAAATTGAGGCTGACATATACTATTATGTGTTAATGTTTTTTCTTTTGTTACATAGAGTTGTTATCATTTTGAGTTGCTCTTGAAAGTTTGAAACTACTTATTTATTTCATAGGATCATCTTAAGGAGGACCTTCAATGTACCTTGGATGAAAAAGAGCTCAAATTCTTTCTGGCTTTCATTTCAATGCTGACACATCTTTTCAAGAAACCAGGTACTTGTTTGCTTGATAAATGAATTAATTTATTATTTTTTCCGATTCTATATTTGATGTTTTTATAGCAGTTGTGTTTGTTATGAAACTCATTATCACCCTACTCACATAATCAAATAGACGTACAAACTCATTTTGTGGATGAACGCGTCTCCTTGACAAAAAAATATTATTGAAAATACCATTGCCACACACTACATTGTTCTTAAAAGGCTTGTGGATGTCAAACAATTTTTGGAGGCAATCTCAGATAGAGCAAATAATATCATAATACTAATTCTTGATGAGAATCGGCGGGCTCAAATAGACTACTTGCTCTCTTTCACTGAATCAATATACTCCCTCATTCGTCGTTGTGACATGGATAATTTAGTATTGGGTGACATCTATGATGGCATGATACAATGACAGAGCAGGATAGAGACATTATCATAGCACAAGAGAAAGATCTCTCTGAATTTTTTTATAAGTAGATATATGAGGTAATCAATAAGAGATAGGATAAAATGACTAACTCTTTTCCAAATTTTAGCATATGCTTTGGACTTTAAGTACTACCATGCTAATATGTTGGCACTGCCAAATAGGACAACACCAAATATGGATATTGAGATGGTTGACAAATATAAAAAAAATTCAAAAAATGTTTACAGATCCTAGAGTTGCTATGGAGATGTAAGATGAGTATGAGATTTTTGCATCCTCTGATGGAACTTAGGCAGATGTTGATGCATTGGCAGGTAAAAAGGATTGACCCTTTGAAGTAGTGGTATTTCCATGGTGCCACGACCAAACATTTGCAAAAATTGGTTATCAAACTTGTGTTGCATGTTTAACTTTACGAGTTATATTCTATTTAATTATTTCTTATGTTATTTTTTATTTGATTGTTTCTCTTTGTAACTTATAATATCAATTTCTTTTACCAGTTTCAAGCTCCACATTTGAGAGGGATTGGAGCACATATGGCTTCATGAACTATTTGAAACAAAATAGGTTGTCAGCATGTAAAGTAGAGGACCTTGTAAATGTTCATTCCATTTTTCATCTCTTGTCACTTTCCTTCATGGACTGCATGAAGGGACCTAGTAGACTTTGGGATATACAACTTGAAATGAGTGACATTGATGCATCTATAAATGCATTGGTGCATCTCAATCCAATTGTTGAGAATTTTGACTTAATAAGAGGATCCTTTGGCAAATCTTCATTTGATTTTGAGAGTTTAATTGGTGGTCACACTTAGTCCAACTATCCTAACTCTTTAGAAAATCTTGATGATCTAGAACTGCAATTTTAGGAGAATAATGATGATATTTTTGATAGTATGTGATTCTATCAGATTGATACTATATTTGAATTTTGTTTTAATGATAAAACTATATTTAAACATAAACATTTTGGAATATTAGCAATATGTGTCTATATTGCTTCTAAAGTAATGAAAATCTTCTCTACTAATTTAGAAAATTGTGTTATATATATATGTGTGTATGTGTTTTTTACGAATGTTTTATCTTGTCGTATCCATATGAGATGTCTTGAAAAATGGCCATATCCGTATCTAATATTGTATTTGTATCCATATTTGTATTTGTAGCTGTGTCCATACAAATTTGGAAAGAAAAACTCACCTTTAATCTATTAATTAAAAATGGATGTACAAGATAACACTCAATTGATTAAGGCCTCGAATACGACAACAATGTCTCACCTCTTTATAGCATAATATCAACCCAACAATATTCTTCCAATTTGTGTGTGTAATACTCCTTACTCAAGCCTCATTTTTATAGGCTTTAAGCAAGCAAGGAAGCAACTTATGGTTTTTGAAGCCATGGGTTATATGTAATGTGCCCTGTCATGATTACCCTATAATATTTAGAATCACAAATTCAAATAAATAGGGAACATAATATAGTTAGAGATAACTTTACTTGGAAGGATGTAAATCAAGATAAATCCTTGTTAAAATCTTGCAAACATGTTAGACAAATATTAGAGATACAATTCATAAGATCAACCATTGCTAGGGTTTAAGAGTAAATATTCATAATCATTTTAATTATATAACATATCTAATTTGTTATTAGGGTTCAACCATAACGGAGCCTGGATAAGGAGATGTGATAGGGTGCCCAAAACGATCCTCTACCATAGGCCTAAGAGCAGACATACAATCCCTCTTGGCCTCATGTGGCCTTCCGCCACCTCATATGACGTGGTGTACCTAGTGAGGAAAGCTATAGCCGTTCCCCTTCATCATGCCACCTTATTGTTTTCCTATGATTGAGACTCCTTTGAATGAATCCCAACAAATGCTCAATGTGGAGGTGGGGGGAGAAAGTACAATAGGGTGCCCATGAGATCCTTTACCCTAGGCCCAAGAGCTGATATACCATCCTTCTTCGCCTCATGTGGCCTTCCTGTAATGTCCCCTTTTTGAAATAGGATCTAGTAATAAATAATAATAAGAAAATAAAAATAAATAAAAAATAAACAAAAAAATAAAAATATAAAACAATATAATTACAAGTCAATCAAGCTTAATGAGGTCAAGATACACAATTAAGAGTTGCGACTCCCTTAACATAAGATATAAAAGGGAGAAGGGTTCATTTGAAAGGAATATGGAGGAAGGAAGAAAGAGGGGAGCATAGGAATTAAAGAAGGATTAATAGAAGAAGAAAGGAGAAAATAAGAAAGTGACTCTTTCAAGGGAAAGCAATGATGAAGGGTTGCGACTTTTTCAGAGGTTTTAATTAGGAAAGGTTGTGACTTTCACAAAGGGTGGAAATGATGAAGGGTTGCGACTCTTTGAAAGGGTGGTAAGTGTGAAAGGTTGTGACCATAGCAAAGGGGCAGAGATGATGAAGAGGTGTTACTCTCCCTCACATTGGAAGATATAAAGGGGAGAAGGGTTCATTTGAGGAAGACATCCAAGAGAGATCAGTTTGAGAGATAATTTGTTACTCTCAAAGGGCAGCAATGAAGGGTGGTGACTCAAGCCTTATGAAAGGTGGTGACCCTTTCACCAATTAGGTATAAATAAAGGAGATCATTCCAATCATTTAAGGATCACTTATCAATCATCACTCATGAATCTGCAAGGGCAATCTTCAATTATGAAATCAGGCAAACAACCAATCAGCAAACCAGTCTATCAAATCAGCATTCATTCAATTCACCAATATATCAAACCAGCACTCATTACATAATCACTCATCAATCATCTAATCAACAACCTCTTAATCATCTCAACAGTACCTCAAATCATACAGTCAAAAGAATTCATTCAGTCAACCAATCATTCATACAATTATCAATCATTGAATAACAATCGTGTCATGCTCCTGATTTGACATCAGATGAACAGCAAACCCGTAGTATGAAATTGTCTCACACATAAAAATCACAATTTCATTAATCGTAAAGCTTGCTACAGTCGCCCATCTTCAGTAAGTCGGGGATATTGCTGGCTGGATATAATAAGACTTAGTATATATTAAACAATATTTTCTTAAGGGGATCTACCCTCTTCCCTTAATAGCAGCAATCTCCTCTAAGATGAAATTAAGTATTAGTTAAGAATAATCAATTATAAAATTAAGGAGTGGTTTAGTCATGAAAGGGCATATGGTTAGCAGCAGCGGGGCACTTCTCATTCCAATGGAAACAACCTTGAGGAAGATCATAACCATCCAACCCCAATGGAGGAGTATAAAAGACATTGCCCAGCATTCAAGAGGGCAGAGGACACAATCATCAACAATAGAAGAAATATATATATACTCAGCAATAGCATCGATCAAACAACATAAACATATCGATAATAAGCAGATACATTGTGCATACAGCCAAAGGACTTATCTATATCCGCTAATTATTGTGGTATGAAACGATTGATTCACATGTGCAAGTTAATGTATATCTATATCTATACAGTTGACAATATCATTCACCTACAATAATCAATCATGCTATGAAGGAAAGGAAGTGGACTGGTGAGGCCTCACTAGGTACACCACCTCATGGGACATAGATTCCGCTCTTGGGCCTAGGGTCAAGTTAAGGGCACCCTATTGCAATCTTTCCTCCAAATCTATATGGGTCAGTTATTGAGGTAATTAAGAAAGGACCTCAATTATAGGAGAGAAGGATAGTGTGATGAAGGGGAACGATGTACAGGCTTTGTTAGGTACGCCACCTCATGAACATGGTTAAGACCACATGAGGCCAAGGAGGACAGAGTTTTCGCTCTTGGGCCTAGGGCCGGGGATAATTAGGGCACCTCATCATGTCCGTCCCATCTCAACCCTCATTATGGTTAATCCCATGGGATTTATCTTCTGTAAGTGTATTTTTCTCTTACCCTAAAAATGGATGTATTACATGTATAATGATTAGATTATTATATAATTTGGTTGCACTCCAAGACATGCTTATGTCATCTTATTCCTAGGTTAGGGTTTATCTCTAACTGTATTGTGTTCCTTGTTTCATTTAGATTTTGTGAATTTAGGGCAGATTACAAGGAAATCTAGGAAAGGGACATTAGTAGTGGTATCAGAGCATTGATCATACCAGCCTGTAGGGTAAAGATAAATCAATGAATCTAACAATACATGTACTGTGTATACTTTGTCTATGCTCCGTGTCTTCATACATTCATGTGTATACTTCGTGTTTCATTGTGTATGCTTCGTGTTTGGTTTTATTTTTTGTTGATCTAGAATATTAGAATAACTAGAGTGAACCAAAATGATGTGAATTAATTACATTTGAGGTCATAGATGCGAGTCATGCTATTAAGCAAATGAGGGGTCAATCCAAATCAATTTGATGCTATTACAAGATGACCTTGTTCCTTCTCTCAGAGTGATGAGAGAAAACCTATCTTAAAATTGCAAACTTCGCAAATTCTCAGTACCTTGGTTAATATCAGAGTTGTGCAATAGAAGCTACTCACATTGAAGGATTTGGATAAAATTGGCATTGCTTGAGGACAAGCAATTTTGGGAAGGGCAGATTGTAATGTATCCTTTGTGAATTAGGATCTAGTAATAGATAATAATAATAAAATTAAAATAAATAAATAAATATAAAACAGTATAATTAGAAGCTAATTAAATTTAATGAAAGGTCAAGAGATATACAATGAAGAGTTGCGACTCCCTCAAATCTCAAATAAAATATGAAAGGGATGAGAGTCCATTTTAAAGGAATATGGAGGAACGAACAAAGAGAGGAGAATGGGAATTGAAGAAGGATTAATTGAAGAAGAAAGGAGAAAATAAGAAAGTGACTCTTTTAGGGGCAAGCAATGATGAAGGCTTGTGACACTTTCAAAGGGTTTTAATTATGAAATGTTGCGACTCTCAAAAAGGGTAGAAATGATGAAGGGTTGCAACTATTTGAAAGGGTGGTAATTGTGAAAGGTTGTTTTCAAAGGGGCAGATATGATGAAGAGATGTGACTCTCCCTCACATCAGAAGATATGAAGGGGAGAAGGGTTTATTTGAGGAAGACATCCAAGAGAGATCAATTTGGGAGATAATTTATTTCTCTCAAAAGGCAGTGATGAAGGGTGGTGACTCAACCTTTATGAAAGGTGGCGACCCTTTCACCAATGAGGTTTTGATGTTCCCTCCCCAGAGGTAGAAACAGCTAAATCAATAGAAGATTAAATAAGTTTAAATTAAAGATTTAAACTTATTAATATAAGAGAACAAACATACAAGAGTCAATATATGGATGACTCACCATCGGTTCATGAAAACATTGTACGAGCAGCCACAATTATTCATGATGGATGATAGCAACCATGTTCATGATGCTGCAATTACTTTATGAGCAGCTAGTAATTACATGGAGTAGTGATTACACAACAAAAGAGGAGTATTATAGTAAAGGGGACATTACATGTCATATTATCAAGTTATATTGAACATGACATTAATGGCAGTGATGAATAAAAGCAACATGGACAGACTCTCATTATGGACAGCAATCATAGGATATACAGATCTATATTCCTAACAGCAATCAGACTCATGCTTATCAATCGACAAGAAGCAACAAATGGCATTATTAATGTCAATGTCACAAAAAAGCATCGATCAAATACCTCGGAATATGAATGTGAGACAGATTGCAGATTGCAGATTGCAGACAATGATCCTAAGACAAAGATCAGTTCCATATTAAATGGTGGACTCCGCATGAGATTAATATAATGAGCAGCAGTTAATTGACAATTCAGCAAATAAGCCTGATCCTATAAGGTGGACCAGCGATTTGTATCAAATTATTAATAAAAAAGACAAAATGAATAAAACAAACACTGAATAAGGCAAACCTTATCTTATCTAAGACATGGTAAAATGCAGCGATAAAATAAAGTCAGCGATGATATAAAAGGTGCGAAGTATGTTTGCTTGAAAAGTCCGAGTCATAAAAAGACAAGTCAGTTTTGCCACATAACTAGTCAAAGATGGAAGAGGTGCAGTTTTGAAAGGATAAGATACGATTCATTATAGAATTATGTTATTACTACTCTAACCAATAATCAATGAAATAATTATTAATTAAGGTGACATTCAAACATTTGAAAAACAGTGATTCTAACCTACAAAGGTGTGACTTTGAAATAAGTTAAAATATTTCACAAGTCAAGAGGTGCGAGTTGTTTAGCTGGAATTAAGTTTATGAAAATTGATGTCCCTTCTGTTATGAAGAGACATGTGCTTTTGATAAAAAGCAGATATAAAAACATAATGGGATTTGGAGGGAATACAAGAAGTTCTTTCCAAGCAAATTAAGGAGATTGAATGATTCATCTTCTGCAATCAGAACTACAATCCACTCCAGCGAATACATCAATCAATCGCATTTAGACAATCTATTTTAGTGAAGGCAATGCAATTCATTCATTCTCAGGGATACGAGCAGTTGCAATCACATCAGCGAAACCAGTCCTACCATCATCGATAAGCCCATTAAGACAATCATATCCACCGATCTGTATGACATTGATGGAAGTCTAATCCCTGCAATCTTTGATTGTTGTGTTCTGATCTGCAATTCGTATATATATATCTGCAATTCGTGTGTATATATATATATATATATATATTAAGCTCTTTTTCTTTTCAACTTCTTACTTTCAGAGCAATATGCTGTTTATTCTGCCTTGATTTGTTCCTGAAGCATCATATTCGACGATAAAAGGTTGTTGAATAATTGAGAGTGCTAAAATAGGGTTGGATGCCATTACTTTTTTTCATGAGCTGAAATGGAGCTTCTGTTTCCGTTGTCCACTGAAACTGGTCGTTTTGTGCTATAGCCTATATCAGCGAAGTGGACCAGTAATCCACCAAAACTTTTTATAATCTTCATTTAAAAACTATATAGACCCAAAAATCCTCTCTATTTACTTATGCTTTTATGTGTTGACCAATGGCTAAAGTTGGTCAAGCACTTAAAGGTCTTCTTCCATATGATTTTCTAATGGTTTCACCACACTCCCCCATTCTTTATGGGCTGAGGGAAGCCTTTGATCTCCTTAGGTCAGTTGGGGGGCATAAATGCCTTAAACAACTTTCTCCCAGTCAAGGTTTTAACCTCTTTGCAGTAAATGGAGAGAGGTCCTTCGTCTCCTTAAGTCATTGAGGTCTTTACTGCACTGAAGGTCTTCTCCCCTAACTTGTAGCAATGACTTCATTGTTCTGGACTTCAAACTTGATCATGTTCACAATCTTTGTCTGTAGTCCATATAATATCAAATTTCAACTCCTCATTACATCTTAACATACTGTAACATCCAAATTATCTATTTGCGCTGCCTCATTATCCATTGCTTTGTGGGCTCTAAATTGTCCAGCTACACTACTTTAAATTTGAGCCATCTGTTTCACTTATCACTTTATACTTCAAAAAATCGGTGCTTCTGACTTGAAAGTGATTCTTTGGAGCTGTTTGTCATGCCCAGAAATGCATCAAATTTTCTTCCTATTTGACTTTTGGTGACTTCTGAGATTCCTAACATGTCTGTACAGGCATAATAAATCATTGTATTTGCAATTTTAGCTTTTAATTGCAAGAAAAGAAGGGATTTAATTGAATTCCAAGTAGACTGTACTAGGCAAAATCAGAACTGAGTGTGTAGGGATCTGTGATGTAAGGGACTGAAATTAGTTTGTTTCAGGCTGGTTGTGTGCCCAATAGGCCTAAGATTGTATTTGGAATTGAAGATAGTGGATTAGGAGATTTGTCTCACTTTTGCTGGAGTTTTCTTCCATAATTTAAGCACCATGGTAAAATTTTGGTGTCTTATTTTGTGATGGTTGTTTGCTCTCCTTTCCTTTCAAGTTCATAGTTAATTATTTGCCTAGGAATTGCAGTTCATAATTTCTAAATTTAGATCTGTATGATGATGACCATTGTATGGCATAGCCATCTCTACTTTATGGATCAAGAAATTGAAAATATTTATAATTAAATTTTGGAAAGCAGAAATTATCTAAAATTATGCAAAATGAAATTTCTTTTTATGCTGCCCTTTAGAGTATGAAGGAAACATAGAATTCTGAATATCAGACGGAGTTACTTTTTTCTTTGTTTATAGGAAGTGATATGGATGATTTGACAGCACTTATTTGGAGAGTGTATATCCCTATCCTGAAAAGAACATCTATTACACATTCCGTCTTGCATAATCAGGTAATTTATCTTTTGTAATAAATAAATGTTTGACCACTTAACTTCAACTGTATTCGAAAATTTCTTGAAACATTGTTATTAGGTTGCAGAGGCATTGGCTGACATTGCAATGGAAAAGCATTTATGGGGAGAGATGGATGTGCTGTTACTACCTTACTGTGTAAAGTCAGTCACATCTTGTGTTGCTTCTGAGCCACTAGACCATTCATCTTCTAACTTGCAGGCTTATATATACCCCTTAGTTACGGGTACCATAAGTGACATGAATGCTTTGAACTTATGTGGAAAATATTTGGGACTCATAGACGGGCTTTTGCCTTTATCTGTGGCATGCCAGTTATTGGCTACGTTGATGCTGGCTGCTTTGAAGGCATTGAGTTCTAGTGGATTTAGTTTGCTTGCAAAGGATGGGTATGGCAGTCATAGTTCTCCTGTCGAGATTTTTTCTAGCCATATGGTTTCAAATCTTCTAGATGCAACCTTGAATATGCTTTCTGAATCTTCGGATTGTAAAGTGCGGCATTGTGTGATGACAATTCTTTTACCATCTCTTTTGAAGACAGTAGATACACTTGCATTGCTTGAAGCTGTTTCTCCTGGGAAACTAGATGTCAATTCTAGGTAATAATTTTGCATTTGGATGATGTTTTGTTTACTTCCTAACCCAGCTACTAGTTAAATGCACTTGTGGTTCACTGAGACTTTATATAAAAAATCTTAAAATTTTCCTTTGGTGAAGTCACTTTTCTATTCTGTAATTTTTCTTATTTAAGTAAAACGTGCATATTAAAATGAGACTTGAAAAGGGTCTACAGGGTACTTGTCATGCAGAAAGTTTGGAGCTCCTGCAAGTCTCTGTTTTCCCAGGGATCACTCGAGCGCCAAGATGGATACATGGCATTGTCTTTGGTTTTGGAATTTATGTTACCTTCTGTTATTGATGGGAGGGAACATTCTGAATATACAAATTCCTCTAAAATGTTTGATGTACGGGAAGAAAAACAATTCTGGGAGTATCTGAGAGCAGGTTTGGTAAGTCTTTTGGCCAAAATGCAAGCTAAAAGTCCATCTTAATAAGAAAGAAATTTACTAGTCAGTTTATGGTCGTTTTGTTGCGGTTCTTATGATGGTTTTTTGTTTAAAAAAATATAAATTCCTTACCAGGTTGATGATGAAAAAATAACTCGTAAAAGATCCTTATATATTCTAAAGGTTGCTTTAGAAAACAGGCGACAGTGTGCAAGCAATGAACATTTTCAGAAGATAGATGATCAATCCAAGAAGAAGAGTTTTCAGAAAAAACATGAGAAGACAAATGAGGGCCTGGCTAATTCTGGCATGACAAAGAGGGAAAGATGGGCTGAAATGGAGGCACAGTCATTAGGTGTAGGTGTTATCAATAAAGACCATGAAAGGGGTGCTGACCGCTGGCAACGTTGGGAGGTTTTTATTCTTTTGCATGAAATGCTTGAAGAGTATGGGACTCACTTAATTGAGGCAGCTTGGTCACATCAGGTCACGTTGTCTATCTATTCTCTTCTATTACCTTCACATCTTGCAGGTGGATTTTGTGAAAGATTGCGTATAAGTCTTTTATTAATTAAAGGCTTTGTCGTGTTTAGACCAGACTATTCGCATTCTTATTTCTGTCTTAGTTGCACTGTATTTCTATTTTACCTGTTCACATGAAACATGTTGAATAAAGAAAGATTGATTTGGGCTATAGGCATTACCAGTTAATATGAACAGTTATCCCAACAATTTCAGTTTAAGCAAGTCTCTGAATGATATTTTATGATGGATATAGGAAATGATAATATCGAATGAAGTAGTGCAATAGAAGTGACATTTGTTATTTTATTATCATCACGGGCATAGACAATGCAGGGAAACTCTATGGATTATCATTCTATGATATTTTTATGAAAATGCCAAATATTTTAAAAAATTGCTTTTCACAAGTCATTACCTGATAACAAAGATTTTTTGTGTTTATCAGATATCTTTATTAGTAGCTACAAAGGAGGGATGTGACTCTAGAAGCCAACATACACTCAGTTGGGATCATCAAAGTTACATTGAAAATGCAGATGTTGCATTCTTGTGGATAACTGTGTTGTGGCAACGTGGATTTCACCATGGAAATCCACAAGGTAACTGCCAATTACAAATTATATTTACATATAATTCTCTTCAGACGAAATTTTCTCTTAACATGAATGAGTCTTTTGGTCTACTCTTACCCCTCTTAGCTAGTTTATATGTAAAAGTATCTCACTATTTGTAGTGAAAATATTGCAGTTCGTCGAATGATTATGCAGTCTTTTTTGGAGTTGGATTGGTCAAAACTTGGCAACCCAGAGACACTTATTCCAGAATGGTTTGTTTTGGGTCCATTTATAGAAGCACTGAATGATCCGTCACATCACAAAGATTTTGGTGAGTCTGAGATGAGAGTTTTCTTCTTCTCACTTAGGCACAGAGATGTACTGATCATTCTATTAAATTGTAAAATAATGGCTCATAGTGCTTTTGTTGTGTGCTCATCTGGTCTGTTTATGGACTTACCTTGCAGACAAACTTCTACACTATCTGTGATTCTACATTTAAGCTATATCTGTACAAAATTCAAAGCTCAGATTATCTAAACTGGCTAATATGTCACACATATATGATGTTTATGTAGTTTAGTATTTTATTGACTATAATTAAGTTCTTAATGCTTGATCCCGGTGTATCTCTGATCTGTAGCTCATCAAAATATGCTTGTAGAAATCAAGAAGCAACACTATTATGGAATGTGCTAGTTATATTCAAAATAAATGAGACTATGGAGGGAGAGAATTCCATGATAGAGAAGTGAGCACATAGATTTTATTTTGGAAAATCTCCAGGCAAGAACCTGCTTGGTATTGGCAGTCCGCAGTTGTATTGCTACTGAATTATTATTAGAAGGTAGACATACAATGAGTTGAAAATGGTGTCGAATACAATCTGTCACTCACTTGACTTAGTTACATATACACTCTTAAGTCTATGATGTGAACTATAAGTGGAATTTTACTTCTTGATGCTTGGCAATACTCATATCTACATCACCATGTGTAATAACACCCCTATAATTATTTGTTTGTTTTGCAATAAGAAAATGATAACACAAACTTTATTTATGAGAACATGCTACTGTTATTAAATTGATATCAGAATCAGCATACATTCATCTGCTGTTGCAACTGAACATGATAGAAATTCAAATCCATATAACAATGCACTGAATACACAATGTTTAACAAACAATCATAATGATAAATATCATGAAATCAGAGATAGAAATGAATGTTACAAGTCTGAAACATTAAACAGCACGAGCTATAGGTCTTCTGTTCACAACTTGTTGGATAAGGTAGCCATGAATGACTTCAAAGATCACTCCCTGTTTCTCATATGACACCCAAATCACTGTAGAAAGATGCATCCACTGCTCCAGCTTCATTCAACACCACTTAATCTCCTGAGAGATGAAGAAACACTCACCAAAGCAATCCAAACAGCAAAATTCAGATTTTTGGGTGCTGGTTCTAACCGTACTGCACCTTCAAAACCCATCCAAACCCCTTGCTATCGCAAGTATCCCATCAGCAAACAACAAAACCCCTCTGTTTAAATACTCCAATCTGATCGCGTAGCAAAGGTTGAAATAACCTTGATCTATAAGCTTGTTCCATATCTTTTTTTTAACGTCAAAAATATGTTTCAACAACTCGGGTATCACTTAAAACCCTTGGTTGCATGGCTAGCGCAGAGTTCCTGAAGGCTGTGTTGGAGCTCTAAATTTTTGGCAAAATTTGGAGTCCTATATAGTGATAAAACTCTAAAAAATGGCATCCTAAACTCCATGCCCAATAATTGATGATATGATGGAGTACATGAAATGAGATACAAAATTATATTACTTTTTCAATTAAAAGTTGAGGGATTAAGGAAGGAAGCTCTGTGACAGGAACAATCAAAATTCTGTAAGCAAAGGTTTCAGAGATGTTGAAATTTCGACCTTTTGTAAAGATGATGTCAACAGAGAATAAAAACGATCAAACATTGAAAATATAAAAAAGACCCAGTTTAGGAAATCCAATTTCCAAGCTCTAGTCGAAATCTTAGCTTTGCACGAGGTCTTTTGGATTTTCGACCAAAGCCAAATCCGAAATATAGGTAGTTATTAGTTAATTTGTTGATTAGTATTTTCAAAAGAAGTTTTTTAATTTTAACATAGGGTGGTGTCGTTTTGTTGGCTAAATATTTTGCAAGTCACTAAGACTACAACTTGCAAAACGTGTGTTTTAGGCAGCAGTATGTGAGATTTCTCTCTCCTTTCAGTAATAGGGGAGGCTCCCTTCTTACCGCAGGTGACTTCAAGTAGAACTGAACTGTAACACATACAGTTCACCTTGCAACAGTAATACCGGTGACTCGATGATTGACTTAAGAACAATCAAACGAGGCAGCAGTTGATTTATCTAAAGACGAAGTGATACAATGAGCTCAAAGTCTCCTATCCTCACCTCAAATAAGTACTCTAATCTATTGTCCAATACTGAAGCTCAAAGTCTTCAGTCCTTGGAGTATATCAGCCACTAGTTTTTATAGTAACCCCAATTTCTTGAAGCACAAAGTCTTCAGAAAACTTGGATTAAAGATGCTCCAATGATTTAAACAAAGAAACTATTTTAACTTGAATAAGGATCAACAAGTGCAACATAAGAATACATTCATTGATTTTCAAGACGACAACACAAAGTCTGTCAATCTCTATTCCTTTATTCAAATGCTTAACTCTCTTACAATGAAACACAAAGTTTTCAGAACTCAAGAGTTTTGCCTATAGTTTATTTGCACAAACAAAAGGTCATATTTACAATGAGCTCCATCCTTTATATAGGAAAAGAGGAGAGAGGAAAGTGGAGAAGAAAGGGGAAACTCTTAACCACTTTGACTTATTCTATCCTTATGTCTAACTAACTAACTTTGACTTATTCAATGCTGTAGGATCTAATGTCCTTGCAGCATGATTACATGAGACTACTTTGCATGTGATACTATCACATGCAATTACATATTTTCGTGTAATCTGTCAAAGATTCTACACTTTTACAAAATGCATGAAAGCATTTAAGTGTCTGACAAGACACGACATCTATTTGCGTCATCCTCTGTCGGTTTTCTTGCTGCTACAAGACGCCTGATGAGTGATGTGTTCTAGTTGGGTGAAAACATCTTGAACCGGAACGTGAATCTCTATCCTTGATTGTTCAACATCATAGTGGTGATCACTGAGAGGCATCTTTGTGTCTTTCTGTTTCAGTTTTGAAAACATTCTATGCCTAGAATCATTTCACACTTTCCACCTCCCTGTCTGGCTTCATTGCGTGGTTGCTCTGGCTTTGTATCCTTGCATCATGGGAAAAACATGAGAAAATCTTTCTTCAGCTTGCAACAAGAACTTGCATCCTTGAGGGGTAGAACAAACTTGATACATCTTGCATGTGTGTGGGAGAAAGATGAAGGACGAGGTTTTTCTGTAGCACTGCATATGAATGAATAACAAGCTTTGAGTTTATGGAAGGTGGGGTTTTTAATATCATTTGCATCTCATAAGATGATGGTGAGCTTTTCAAAAGCATATGGGACAGCAAGCATTCTCACTTCTTTTTCAAATGGGAATATGAAAAAGGTGAGCTTTTTCGGAGGGATTGCATATGGGACAGCAAGCATTGAACTTGATACATTGAATGTTCGATATGCATGGTGGGCTTTTTTGTTGCATCTTGCATATGGGCAACACCTTGCATCGTTTCTCCTTTATTTTGGAAAGTCACCATCAAGAACGGGGTTTTTAATCCCGACTGCATATGAGGATAAATGACATCCTCATATGCAACTTAGAAGAAAATGGAAGAAGATGGGAATGGAAAGACAAGAGAACATGAAAATCTGATAGTGAAATGAAAGATTCACTTCCAAGCCAAAAACAAAAACGAATATGCAGCAAAGAAAGAAAGAAGAGAAATCTTACCTTTCTTTGAATACAAGGAGAAAAACCACAAAGACTCTTCAAAAATTCTGGAAATGAACTCAAGAATTTCGAATTTACATCTAAGAGGTGAAAAAGCAGAGATATAGACACTTAGTTTTGACAAATTCCTCATCAAGAATGAATGCCAATTCATGAGTCATGAAAGGGAGATGACAAATGTCCATGATGTAGTTTAAAATCTGCATAAAATCAGCAAA
>MU225932.1:3308289-3341528 GCA_018584345.1 Thuja plicata
TGGCCTGCGGCTAAGTTCCTGAAGGTTTCCCTAGCCTCTTTGTCTATATCTGCCTCAGTGTGCCCGGCCTGGCCTGCTGAGCCACCTGCATTATTATCCCCACCTAGCACCGTACCAAACTGGATATCTGGATCATCCACATTTGGTGGAGGCGAATGGCCTTGCCTGTAATAATGTTTGCCAGGAATGAATCTCCTGTCGTTTGCCATAAATAATTCTCCAAATAATAATAAAATAAATGGACCCGATTTCCCTGCAGGCTGGCAGGAAACCACTCTGATACCACTGTGATGAGCCTACCTGGCTCTTCTAATAATTCACTAATTTCTTGCACAATTTTAATGCCTTTAAGCAAACACAGTTAATCTGAATATTTGAAAGACGATTTGCCAACCTCCAACGACATTTATAATTAAACCAAATGTATCATTTAAATTTTAATTCAAATACTGAAACTACAATCAAAGTCGATTTTATTATGAATTCACACTTTATTTATCAAGGGAAATACGTAAGCAAATGATGGAGAGTACCAATTATTAGGTGCAGCCTGATTAAAATGGTGACGCCTGCCTTGCAACTCTCTCCACCAAATAACGCAGCCCCTAACAGCGGACTGCTTCCCCCGTGCTGAGAATACTAATGCCGCGGCAGCTAATGTGTCCACGCGATCCCTTATGCTAATGCTAGAGGATAGTGTTACACCCGCAATACTACAGTGCCCCGTATTGCCACTTCCACAAATTGCTGAATCGAAACGCAGTACTAGCTTGAACACACCCTGCGTTAATTCTTCACTCTCTGATGGATTTCGAACCACTGTCAACAGCCCAGCTCCAATCCACAGAATACGAATCGGAATTCAGTGCTCCCTCTATTCGCATACATCAACACGAAGAGGAAGAATTGATTCTACTTCAGCAATGAATTTGAAATTCAGTACTTCCTCAGTTCGCATACAACAGCACAAAGAGGAGGAATTGATCTTACTTCAGCGATCAATTCGTGATTAGTCCAAGAATCAGTCTTCAAGACAAATTTGATCCTTATAAAATCAGCAGGGGCACAAATAAGAGAGATAAATCTCCAGACCAAGTTTTAATAAATTATAATCGATGCCCAACTTCTCAAATGAGCTCGAATTTATAACTCCTTGGATGCCAAAGTTTCTAAAAACCCATCACCAGTTAACCAGTCTTCAAAATGTCAACTTCTAAAATTATTATAATAATAAAGTATTACTATTATAATAATATAATCAATTTATTAATTAATAACATATTGTTATTAATTAATAATCAAATATCAAATATGCCTCTGATGACGATTCCTGCATCCACTGCTGTAATGGTTGATCAACCTGGTTCTCAATTGCACTGCCAGAAATAGTAACTAGCCTCCAACTGACTTACTATAAATAGTATGTCCAGAAATAGTAAGTTCAGAAATAGGATCTGAACGCTAAGACCCTCAAAGCATGCCGTCAACTCACGAGGGTCGCATTGATGAGTTGACCATAATCAGGTTCCCAGAACCTACTAATTTGGGGACATCACAGACCAAAGAGAACAAGCCTATAAAAACCTAGAAAGATCGGTGCCAGATGAGCACTTATTATAAATAGCAGTGTTCTTCAAGGACTAAGTAGAACAAACCCAAGGAAACCTAGAATGTTGCAAAGAGCGTTGTCATCAACTAACAGACACACAGTTGTTGGTAGCCAAGAAATCGAAACCCTAGCTCTCTAAGGAAATGAGAATTACTTAGCCAGCTCTGAATTCCTCCATCCCCGAATTTGCTTGTCCTTAGGCAATGGCAGCTCATAAATAGAATGATCCCGGATAAATCTCAATGCGATTCCAAGATACAAAATAAGCTAAGAAGGTCTGTAAAGAGAGGTAATAACAACACTCTTTTCACCTTTTTGATCCATAGTCTCCCATGGTATGTCTTTACCATCATCTTTAAATCCCAATAACCCACGCATATGATTTTGGATATAGATACTCACCTAAAAGAGTTTCCATCATGCTAATGTCCATCAACCTCAATGTCAAACAATAATACTCCTCTCCTTGTGGTGAAGGTTATCCATCATGCCACATTGGTCCCATTCATCATAGTCTATCATAGGAAGCAAACCATCATTGTGAACCTTATCTTCCCCCAAACTATCAACATGCATCTCAAAAAGAGGATTATGAAATGATAGCTTTACATCCATATCAGATAGGGGATTAACCAAAATTTGAAAATCATTGTATCTCCTCGTTGTGACTTTGTTTTTGACCATTGATCAAAAACTCCTTACATCCTTTTGCATGTAGCAATATGCGATCTCTCCTTTTCTCATTCCTCTCAACACTACCATTCTACTGTTATTCTGACATTTTTGTGATGTCCCTTTCTTGTATCATCCTATACTTTTTCCCTAATGTCACAAATCCAAAATGAAATAATGAGCAAAATCTAGTTACAGATATAATTCTCACACAAGAATAAGATGAGATACGCCTGCTTCGGAAACCTGCAACCAGATTAGATAATAATGTAGATATAACTCATGAAACACATCCCAATTATAGGGTTTATATATATCTACACAACAAATGTCAATGATTAGGTGGGAGCTCAACCATAACGAAGGTTGTGATGGAAGACATGATGAGGTACCCAAAGTATCCTCTACCCTAGGCCCAACAGAAGGTTCTAATGCTCTTTGGCTTTATGTGGTCCTTAACTATTTTCATGAGGTGGTGTACCTAGTGAGGTCTGCCATTCTCCTCCATCATGTCAACCTCTCAACTCTTATGGTTGAGGTTCTTTTCTAGTTCACTTCAACAATTGATCAATGTGGGAATGGTAGGGGAGCTGCAATAGGGTGCCCTTCAATTGACCCTCAACTCTAGGCTCAAGAGCAGTACCTTATCCTCCTTGGCCTCATGGTCCTTAACCATCTTTATGAGGTGGCGTCATGGTCCTTAACCATCTTTATGAGGTGCCATATCTAGTGAGGAGTCTTTCACTGTTCTCCCTCCTTGCTCCCTTCCTTCCCTCAACATGCTCGATTATTGGAAATTTTCGTATTGATAAATGCAGACATAAAATTCAAGTTTTCATCCATTGCATATGATCAGGTCTAAACATATATGTATTCTCATCTAGATATAGTTATAAATGCATATGCATATCTATTCTTTCATACCACAGTAAATTAAATGGTTATCACGCAAATGGCTCTGCCGTACATATGATTCCTTCTGCTGTGTGTTCGATGTATCCTTCTTGCTTCTTCCATGTCCCTGTATGCTTTTAATAATAATTTCATATTCCTATATGGCATACATATTGTTCATAAGAGAACAATAATAAATAAGACTCATCATGCTGTTGCAGTCTTCATACCAAATCGCAATAATAATATTAGCTTCTATATGCCTTAAATTTGGCGATTTGTATGTGATCTGCTCCTTTTTTTGATGTTCTGTCCTGCTGCTAGCTTATTTGTCCTATTCCTAATGATTGTTCTGCCTTATATAGCTTTGAAGCGAGGTGTAGGGTAACATCCCTTTGGAATGGTTATGCTCCTTCATAAATACATGTCTTTTTAAGGTAATAGCTGTGTTGGACTGTATGTTGCTGATAGCAGAACATGTTCTGATCTGGTTTTTTATCCTGCTCTGGATCTGCTCTTGGAAATAGGAATATTATGCCGTGAATGGATTACTTGATCTCCGTCACGGCTCCCTTTTTCTCCAATTAAAGTCTTTTGCTTTTATATCCTTCTCTCATTGCTGAAAGGTTATGTCTTTTTGGGCGGCCATCTGTTAAGGAATGTGGATCAGTGATAGAGAAAAATATTGTTCTTTATTTTAGTTTCCAAACTATATCTCAGTCTGAGAGTTTTAATACAGTATTGCTGAGAATGGTGAGTTTCAATATTATTAATATCGAATGCTTGCTGTGTATTTTAATTACCACTTTTATTGATTTCCTTCACAGCAAGCATCGATGTCATTATATATATATGGCGAATGATTATGTCTATGTAGAGACATGACCATACGTGGCTTATGCCATGTAGGGTCATGACTCTACGTAGACATAACTCATAGTTTAATTGCCTTGTCTTAACTATTATCAACCGATACTAATGTAGATAAGTATCGTCGATCTATATCAACCTTCAACTGATACCAATGTCGATCGGTATTAAGTATACACGCTGTGTATTAGAATCGACCATACTTTAATACACACAGTCAATATATTATCGTCCACAACAGACATCGGTCTGCCATTTTGGCAGTCAACAGTATATCAATGATAAGATCAAAAAACATATTTACATATATTTAAGATAACATATATATATACACACACATTATTTTCATTTAACATATATATTCATCTGTATAAGCTTCAATTCGAATGAAGCTATTTTTCAACACTCCCTCTTAGCAAGAGAGGATTTGAAAAACATCCTGTTAGGATCTGAATTTCTTATACATGAATTACATTTCAGAGAAACGTAAGTTATCTGATCTCCGATACTTCGGGACAACAACTGAATGAAGTCTATCAAATAACAACCTTGATCCTAGGATACCAATGAAGTCTTCAATATCACAGGTATTACATAGCCCATCTTGACTCACACTTTATCACGACCTCCGACACATTTCGGGACAACAATTTAATGCAGTCTGTCATAATAATAAATCAAGAATTATCTCAATATCATGATATCCGACATAGTCTGGGACAACAACTTAATGGAGTCAACCATGATATGATTGTTATCACAGTCTCCGACACAACTCGGGACAACACTTAGTGATAACATAACAATTTTATTTTCAAGATATCCGACACATTCTAGGACAACTTAATGTAGGCAATCTTGATAATAGGACAGACTATTGTTGAGGTCGTCACCTTAAAATAGTAGCCTCATACATATATCATATGAAAGATCGTCACCTTTCATGACATAACACATAAATGTAATATTGCAATATTTTTCATTAAAATATTCATGAATATATCAAAATACATATGACTGAGATTCAATCAGAGATCTCAACTACAATTTAGTCATACCAAGATTACCTCTGAAGTATTCTATTTTCAACTTGGCCAGAGGCTTGGTGAAAATATCGACATTTTGTTCTTTTGTGCTGATGTAGACCAATTTGATAACATCTCTGTCTACCACATCTCTTATGTAATGGTAAGGGATTTCTATATGCTTGGATTGATTATGAAAAACTGGATTTACTGAAAGTTTAATGCAGCTTTGATTATCACAGTGAATCACGGTGGGATTCAAGGGTTTCCCAAATAGTCCAACTAGTAACTTTCTCAACCACACTGCTTCACGAGCTCCCATAGAAGCAGCCATATATTCAGCTTCAGTGGAACTTTGAGCAACTGCAGATTGTTTCCTGCTGAACCAAGATATCATAGCCGATCCAAGACTAAAACAACATCCTGTAGTACTTTTACGATCAATGGAACTGCTTGCCCAGTCAGAATCAGAATACCTTTGCAGTTGAATCTCAACATTCTCATACTTTAGACCAAGTCCAATAGTACCTTGCAGGTATCTCTGAATATGCTTAGCAGCCATTAGGTGAATCCTCTTAGGTTCGCACATGAAATGACTTAACACATCAGTAGCATAACAAATATCAGGGCGAGTGTTTACCAAGTACATAAGAGATCCAATAATTTGTCTATAGTATGTAGGATCTGTTGGTTCTTAATCTTCTGCTTGACTTTTAAGTTTATGAAGATTTGTTTCCATCGGAGTAGATATTGGTTTACAATCCATCATTCCAAATTTGGTCAAGATCTCAGTGGTATACTTTCCTTGATTTAGGAAAATATAGTTCTCCTTTTTCCATACTTCTAGACCTAGAAAATAGTGTAGAAGACCTAGATCCTTCATATCAAATTCAGCCACAAGATCTTGTTTGCATTTTGCAATAAGATTATCCTCGCCTGTTATTAATAAGTCATCAACATAGAGAACCGATATTAACATATCACTATCTGATATTTTGAAGTATATGTTAGGATCTGCTACATTTTTGGAATATCCTAGCTTTGAGAGATAACTCTCTATCCTTTCATACCATGCCCTAGGGGCTTGCTTCAGACCGTAGAGAGATTTCTTCAGTTTGCACACATGAAGATTTCTATCATGTGTAGCAAAGCCTTCAGGTTGTTCTATCACTATGTATACTTCTTCCTCAATAACACCATTCAAAAATGCTGTCTTTACGTCCATTTGGTGTATCTTCCAACCTTTAGACGCTTCAATGGCAATAATGGTTCTTCCAAAAGTATATCGGGCAACTGGAGCAAATGTCTCTTCATAATTAATTCTAGCCTTGTGAGAAAACCCTCTGGCAACAAACCTGGCTTTGTATTTTTCAACACTACCATCTGGTGTATATTTGATTTTAAATAACCATTTTGAAGAGACAACTGATTTATCTTTTGGTCTAGGTATAATATCCCAGACATCATTCTTTAACATAGATTGGTATTCCTCAATCATTGCATCTTTCCAAGCTTGGCATGATAAAGCATCTTCAACATTTGATGGTTCAGAATTTGTAAGCTCAGTTAGGAGTGCAACATAGCATGTTTGATTTCTTGTTTACTTATTCTCTCTGAAAATTTCATCAGGTTCTATGTTGTTTTCTTCAATCATCTTTCTTGCCCATAGTGACCTTTTCTTGTTATTAGGAATTTCAGTATTTTCAGAATTAGATGATGGAGGTTCATTATCTTCTATGATATTCTCCCTCTGATTCTCAATTGTATGATTTTCATCTAATTCTGTGATTGAATCTTCTTCTATATTTTGAGATAGTTTATAAGCAATATTTTCTTCACATTTTACATCTCTACTGATTTCAATAGATCATTGTCCTGCGATATAGACTCTATATCCTTTAGTGGTTTCACTATAACCAATAAATATGCCTTTCTTCCTAGAGGGTTCTAGTTTGGTCCTTTTTTCTTTAGGAATATGAATGTATACAGGACAACCAAAGATTCTTAGGTGACTTAGGTCTGGTTTATTCCCTGTAAAAGCTTCTTCAGGTGCTATATTCTCTAAGATTGAATGAGGGCATCTATTTTGAATGTACACAACTGTGTTTGAGGCTTTAGCCCAGAATGAGATGTATATTTTGATCATGCATCATGGCTTTGGCGGCTTCAATGATGGTTCTATTTTTTCTTTCTGCAACTCCATTTTGTTGAGGATTATAAGGTACTGTACACTCCCTCTTAATCCCAACAAAAATGCATAATTCTTTAAAGTTTTCAGAGATATATTCACCACCATTATTTGATCTTAGAGTCTTTATATTCTTCCCGGTTTGATTTTCTACTAGGACTTTAAATTCTTTGAATTTCAATAATACTTCATTTGATTCTTTAAGTTTTAGGAAATATATCCAAGTTTTCCTAGAGTAGTCATCAACAAAGATTGCGTAATACAAGAATCCCCCTAATGAGGGTGTTGACATTGGATCACACAAATCAGTGTGGACAAGTTCTAGTACAATTTTTGATTTATTTTCATTTGAAGGAAAAGACCCGCTTGAGTTCTTTCCTAGAGCTTAACCTTTACAAATTCCAGTATGTTCAGATTTTAGATGAGGTAGACTTGTAGTGATCTTTCCTATGGTAGGTAGGGCACTGTACCGAAGATGACCTAATCTTCTATGCCAAATGTCATTACAATTTGATACTTCATGACTTAGTGCATGTTTTTGATCGTTACAAAGTTTGTATAAGCTACCATCTCTTGATCCTATAGAAATAAACTTCTTAATGTTGGAATTTTAGGCCAAAGTAGAACTTTATCTTCATGAAAGGTGACGCGATATCCTTGATCAGCTAGACCTAAAATAGAGACCAAATTTCTTTTGATTCGTGGTACAAATAGGACATCTTTTAATTGTAATGTAACTCCGGTTCTTAATTTAATTGAACATGTCCCGATTCCTTTCACAGGATAGGTGGAATTGTCACCAATTGTGACCTCTTCAATTGAGTGTCCTTCAAAAGTTTCGAATTGATCTCTAAACCCGGTTATGTGTCTTGATGCTCCGCTATCGATTATCCAAGTGTTTTTATTTGAGTTTAGTTCGCTTGATAAAGCTAAGAAAAATAGAGAATTTTCCACTTCTTTGACTTTAGCTATGGTTGCTTGAGTTTTCTTCCTTTCTAGACAGAACCTGTGAGTGTGTCCAAACTTATCTTAGAGAGATCTCTGTTTTTGTGATGTTGCTTATTATTTCCTCTCTTTTGTTTAAAATTCTTTTTCCTTTTGTTGTTTGTATTAGCATCTGGTGCTTGAATTTCTCCCTCTTTATTTGGACCTATCCCTCTTGAGATTAGTCGAGATTCTTCTTGAGTGCAATCGTTGCTGAGTTGATCAAATTTAGGTAGTGACGGTCGACCGCTAATGAATTGGATAAAAGATTCCCAAGAGATTGGTAACCCTCTCAGAGCAATTAGGGATAGTTCTAGATCATCCACATTATTTCTAATAGTAGAAAGTTGATCTTTCGATTCGGAAATTCTCAAAAAATATGATGTAATCGTTTCTCCTCTATTCATTTTGATGTTCACGAGAAGGTAAGCAGTCTGCTTGCATTGTTGATCTCATATGTAGTTTGAATGGTTTTGAATACTTCATATGCCGTTGATAATCTAGCTGTGGTTGGAAGAATGTGATCTTTAACAGCGTCAATAATTATCTTCTTAGCCTTGTTATTGCGTCTTTTCCATTTTGTTTTCTTTGGTTCATCTTCAGGCATTCTTTTGTCTTCTATATATGAATCAAATTCAAGTTCTTGAAGGATTGCAATTATTCGTATTTTCCATGAGACGAAGTTGGAGGCACCTTCGAGTCTATCCTCCAATCTAACACCGTTCACCATGATTGTCCTTCCTTCAATTTGAATATATGTCTGATATTCTGAATCAAAATTTTACTATCTTTATTATTCTTTATTAGTTAGGCTCTGATACCATGTTAAGGAATGTGGATCAGTGATAGAGAAAAATAATGTTCTTTATTTTAGTTTCCAAACTATATCTCAGCCTGAGAGTTTTTATACATTATTGCTGAGAACGGTGAGTTCCAATATTATTAATACCGAATGCTTTCTGTGTATTGTAATTACCACTTTTATTGATTTCCTTCACAGCAAGCATCGATGTCATTATATATATACGGTGAATGATTATGTCTACATTAGTATGATTATGTATAAGTATCGATCAACGATACTTATCTACATTAGTATCGGTTGATAATAGTTAAGACAAGGCAATTAAACTAAGAGTTATGTCTACGTAGAGACATAACTCATAGTTTAATTGCCTTGTCTTAAGTATCATCAACTGATACTAATGTAAATAAGTATCGTCGATCGATATCAACCTTCAACCGATACCAATGTCGATCGGTATTAAGTATACGCGCTGTGTATTAGAATCGACCATACTTTAATACACACGGTCAATATATTATCGTCCACAACAGACATCGGTCTGCCATTTTGGCAGTCAACAGTATATCAATGATAAGCTCAAAAAACATATGTACATATATTTAAGATTATACACATTATTTTCATTTAGCATATATATTCATATGTATAAGCTTCAATCCGAATGAAGCTATTTCTCAACACAATCCTCTCTTGAAGAGTGGCGTCTCTTCAAAACAATACCTTTCAAAACTTAAGTGCTGCCTTGTATTAATTATTAATTAAATTGCTGTCTTATTTTCTTATATATTTTATTGCTGCTTTCTGTTATTGGTGATCAGCATATATTTATATATAATCTGACCTAGGTCGTCCCTAATAATGATTTTATATTAATCTTAATGTGGGTCAGCCAGCATATAAAGGGTGTTAATTTAATTTAATAATACTAAGTTGGACTTTATTTATTAAATTTGTGATTTATAGAAACCCTAGGCAGGGCATGATAGTCCACCCTTCCCAAAATTGATGATTGAACGATCATGGAGTCCTATTCGCAATCCACCTTCCATTGCGCTACTCGGATATTATCATTTATGTTTTCTGCCTTATTTCAAACATGAGTTATGATTGATAGTTGGAACTTGGCAAGGTTTAATTTAAGACAAATTTACCTTCATCTTCCAAAAAATGGATCAAGGCCATCTTGTACTTGTGCCAATTGTATTTGCAAAAATCAATTAGGTTGACCCAATGTTTGTATGGTAGCGTTTCTCACATCTATGATCTTGAATGTAATAAATTCATATCGTTTGGTTCACGCTAGTTATTCTCATATTCTAGATCCATTAAAATATAGAGCCAAACATGGAGCATACACTTGAGAACACAAAGTATACACATGAATGTATGAAGACATGAAGCATACACTATGCAAACACAAAGCATATATGTGAGTACATCTAATGTCCCCTTCTTAAGCCAGTCTGGCATGGAGAAACCATTAGCCTATTCATGAGATTCTCGTAGGCTAATGAGTGGGTTTAGGGAATGTAAGAACCCCTTTCAGGCTCTTGCTGTTGTACTGTTTTGTTTTAAGAGTTTTAAGGTGATGTCATTAATGTGACATTACATATGGGTGATTGCTTAATCTTTTTGTAGTAATAGCGAATAAGCAATCCAATATTTGAAACAAGAGTTACAATGAGAGCATTGGCAAATGAGACAACTAAACAACGTACTTAACCTTCCTCTATCGATATGATTAGGGAAGATGATTGATTAACATATCGATTATTAATGGATTTTGTAGTTGAAACTAATAATAAGGAATAATTATGTGAGCCGACTATCTCATTGCCAACGAACAACATGCAAGGGAAAGGTGCAATTAAAGGAACTGATTGAAATCAACATAATTGTAAACCACAGAAAGGATGCAATTAAGTTAAGATCTTTGTCTTATGAAGAGTGGTTTGGAAGGGATGTGTCTCATTGGTATCAAAAAGGTGCAAACCCTTCACCGAGAAGATATAAGTAGGCAATCAAACTCTCTTGTTTAATCATAAAATCATAGATCATTATATATAGATAAGATAAGATAAGTTTATTAATGTCCAACTAATGACCATAAAATGGTCAAAGAGACTGCCAAGTACAAATCAGGGGACCAGCACCCGGCAGGGACACCAAATGGTGCCCGAAAAGACAAAGCAAAAGCAGCTAGAAACAAACAGAAAGAGAAGAGATAGGATTTACCTGATTAAAAATTTATTGGGAAGAGATAGATCATTGAATATTATGAATATCTTGTTATTGCTGCCTTCCAATATGGGAATAGTGCCTCAAGTATGGAATCCAACAAAAGAGCTATGGGACACACTTCTGAAATCGCTTGGACATCAGCCTTTTTCCTTTCAACCTCAAACGAAGGCCCCTGCTTGCTGTGCCTTATATTCCCAAGGGGAATACTATTTGCCACTGTAGCAGGGCTATCGGGACGTAACCATACTCTAAACCAGCTCTTGTTGTGCTTGGGTTATTGAGGATCTCCAATAAATGAGAAGTGAACTGATTCAGCTTGTTGTTACCTTCCCAAAAGGATTTGAAACCTACAGGCTCCTCAAACTATTAATCCTTATTTTCATGCGCCTTTTTTCGGGCTAAAGAAATAATTTAACAATTTAATTAAGTTGCTTGAAAAGTAAGTTGCTTATCATTCATTCTTGCAATTATCTTCCATTCACTGCTGTTGAAAACGTTTAATGAGTTGGAATCGGTTTTGAAGATTCTTCTTTGGCCTTGTATCATCGAGGGTAATTATTTTTTGTGTTTTCAGTTTACATACTAACTGTTTGGCAAAATGTTTATTTTCAGATTGTTGGTCAACTGTTTGACATAATTTGTTGATTTGAAAATAGAAGAGTACTCATTGCTTTCATATTTAAATCAATGTTATATTTCTACTGTTAATAAATATTACTAGTTTAAATCATTGTTGTATCACAAAAACAAAATAAGTGCTCATATTTCTAAAATTTGAGAGCTGGACATCACAATAAGTCTCAATTTTATTTTAAGACAATCCATCTTATCCGTGAACATCTTATAGAGCATATCAAGAGGGTCTATAATAATGCATCTTTCTTTTAGGGAACTACCAGGTGGATCTAAGAGGTCATGATAATGGAACTGGAAGGAGAAATGTCTTAACCAACTTAAAATTCCAGTTGTTTGTGTCAGGGAAAAACCTTTGCTTTCAGACAAACAGTGGTTATGAAATTGGCCCCTGTTGGAAACTGGTAATTTTGCTTTGCTGCATTTTCCTGGTCGTTTCTGAGATCCATGACTTGTTAAAGTGATTCCAGTGACAAGTCTGTATTTTCCTCATCCTTATGAATCAAGTTCAGAACTAACTTGTTTGCTTTTTCTCTTAGTTTTAAGTTATTGTTCACTTGCATGATTCCAAATTGAAAAGATGAGTACACTGATCTTGAAGAAACCAAAACGAATAAAAATGCCATTTTTATCTCTTTCACTCACATTTGTAGATTGGCCCACCTGTAAAGAGCCCTGCTGGCTCTTGCTTTGCTACAGGCACTGAATTCTGATTACTCTCCAGAATTTGTGTTTATTTGCAATTTTATGTTGTCTTTGGAATATATGACTTTTAATTCTTTAATTTTTTTCAATTCAAATTGATGAAAGACATTACAACATGAATTGCGAAAGAAATGAAAATCTGAATTTCTAATACTCCTTATTCAACTTCAATCATTACAATAAATACAATGCAAACGATTTTAACCATTAATCCAAATGCATTCACTAATGATAATCACCTAGCTAGACGTAGCATTAAATATTAAGAAAAACCTGTTTTAGTCACCCATGTCTTATCTATACTGGCCGCGGCTAAAAGGAGAGGTGGCGGCTGTTATTTCTTCCAGCGGCTTCAATACTGACTGCAACTACTAGGAAAGGTGGCGGCTGCTAGTGAAGATGCCCCACGTCCAACAAAGGACCCAAAACAATCACCTTGAAATGGTGTCAATCACACCAGCTCTTTTCTTCCTCGAATGGCGTCAATTACCTCAAATATGTGTCCTCCAAGAATCAGCAATGCTGGTCGATTTCTTCACACAATTCGCAGGCATAAGAGAACCCACTCAAAGTGCAAATGCAGAGAAGAATTTACAATTCTTCAATGAACTCCAAACCCTCATCTCCCAAGCTCAGACAATCTCATAAGTTTCAAAAGGTCAAGTAGAATGAATTCGATTTTCTCCTGAAATGTCCTTTTATATTTCCAAAGAGAAATCGAACCCTAGCTTCTCCAATACACTCTTCATAACTTAAAAGCACTATGCTTTTAAACATTTGAAAACTTGCATATCTTTTTTTGAAATGTAAAACTCCATTATATTTCACTCCAATTTCAAAGTTCAAACGTAAGGTATTATTAATGCACTTATTAAAAAATCATTAAATAAGCTTGGTACTTTATAATAAGCTCATATAGTTATTAATTACGTAAACTTAATTAAAACACCAATTGAATTTTAATTCCATCATCCACCTAAAAGTACCACACCAAGTGCAACAATTTTATCGACGGAGATTATCACCCAAGTGCCCTACCAAATGTAGTAACTGACCAAAAACGACTTAGTATAAATAGTAAGTCCCTCAAACAAGAAGCTCCGTCAATGTCACCACCACTCCACACTACTAACAAACTACCCAGATGCCCTACTAAAGATAGCAACTCCATCTCTCACAAAATGATCACTTACCATAAATAGTAAGTGTGGCAATTTGACTCAAATGAAGAACAAACCTGAGCATCACAAACCTTTAGAGAGTAACTGACCTTTGACTCTGCCAAACTGCCCCCTCTATCATCTCGATTAGCCTACGAGGGTCACAAATATAGGCTAATACCTCAGACTCCAATGCGCAAAAAATGGGGACATTACGGTCCGCCCTCCTTGAAATTGCTTGTCCCCAAGCAATCTCAAAAACAAAACACATAAGTCCACCTGGATCGCAAGGGTAGAATTGTGTAAGGACCCTGCAATCACCTGCACCCTCCTGTGATGACAACACCATCCACTGAGCTAGCCAGAAAACACTGTCACCACGCCAACCATAGTGATTCACACAATCTGCAGTGCTAAACCTGTCACTTTTTGGATCTTAGTAGAGATGAAACTCACAGACATCCATAGCAAGGAAGAATGGATATCTGATACCATCTAATAGACTAGGACTCCCTGCACACCCTACCAATCTGCTCTGTGTATGAAGCCCGTCTGTGCTACAGGGACAAGTACTCCCATATCCCAAATATCCATCCTTCGCAAAATCATCATGGATATATTGACCATGCAAGTCACCTCCTGCTAACTTGCAGTAACTAACCCCATCAACTGCAGTTGGAGAACACCCATCCCATAAAGGATGGTATAAACTTGGAGCCAACCCACACTGACGTGCAACCAAATCCTCAACCGGTGGGTCAAAAGAGAAATGATGAGCGCTCCCCACTATGTAATTATGGTGTGAAATGCTTCAATCTCTGCTAGAGGCTCATCAATAACAATTCGAGAATCAAGAGATGGCTCCAACCTCTAACTCTGAATAACTGGTTGGGCAGGATCCTGGGTAACCCTCTCAGCAAACCCAACCACAAAATCCCGGTGAGGAAGCATTGTAGTCAAAGTATCTACAATCTTTCTCACTAAAAGCTGAATACCGCGAGAACCCCAGATGAGAGTACCCTCAGAAGCCCCGAAAGGTCCCTCCTGCAAAACTAGACTCTCAAGCAAGTACTCCATAAACGACTCCGTGCAGTAGAAGTTATATGAAGCATCAACCCGCTCCCCTGCAATCCACAACTGATCCCTCTAAAACTATGGCACTACCAACTGCCTATCGCTATCAACTGTATGAGATGAAGTAATAGATTTGCTTCCGGCAGAAGGAAGCAAATCTCCATGAGAGCTCGTCTCCAAACCAGATGATACCCTGCCCATGTCTTGTAAATCAGAGGGAGTAGTGTCAGAAACAACTCTCTGACAAATCCACTCCTGCTACCTCAAACCTCTCAACAACCTGCTCCATATCATCCGTCATCATACTAACAACTGGAGGACCTCGTGCCACAAGACTCTCTGTAGTCGTCCACTGATATACTCACCTCCTCTGTATCTATTGCACCTGTACCAAGGATGGATGTAACTGTGTCCCCAACACACCCATGAATGCCAACTGTGGAAGCCGACTCACCACCAACCACCACTATATATACCTGAACTGGATCTATGGTTGGCGTGGACTGAACTCGCTCCAACTCCACAGTCACCTCTCAACTGCAATTGTGAGTCCTGAAGAGCCAACCGGGTGCTCTCTAACACCCCGTAAGTTGCCTGAAGCTCATGGTTGAGCTCAACTACCTCCTCTTTCCCCAACAATGCCTCATAACAGGTACTCCCCCACTCAAGCAGGTGTTCCCTGTCATCTAACAAATGAACATAATTCTGCCTCAAAATTCTGATAGCCTCTTGAAGCGAATGAATCTCTGCTAGGGAAAGGTAGCTACCATCGTGCTCATCTGACATAGGAGCACCCCAACCATAAATAGCTAACAATTGTCGGATAGCATCATAATGCTCAAGAGATGAAGAAATATCTCTATCGCAAACCCTCAGTTGTCCAGACACAAAATGTCTCTGCATGCCCTGGCTCCCCTATACACTCTCTGTCTCACTAGTCGCACTGTGGTAGGGAACTGTATCTACCAGACTCACCTCGTGGTCACTCTCCTCATGTGCGCTAACAACCTCGCACATGTCCACCAATGAGGTATCGCCATTGGGTACCTCTACAAATACCACATCTGAAGAAGTGGAAGCCACTGCTGTATCAAACTCCGGCCACACATTTGCTTCCTCATCCTCATGCGTGAGTCCCTATAAAAGAGGTTCCTGGAACCCATCACCATCAGATGACAACTCTGAGTCAACACTCAATAGATGGTATAATAAAGCAGACTCACTGCAGCACACATCATCCTTGTACCCAACATCAGAGGTATCCACAACGCTAGTAGCAACATCGTCTAAATGAGACCCCTCTGCTATCTCCGACTGCATACATGACTCCATGTCATCATGAGAATCAACAACACAGTGGCATGAATCTACATCACCTGACTCCTCCGTAACACTCCAATCATTGGTGTCATCACTAGGTAGCTCCATGCTCATATCCTCAATACAGGAAAAGACTGATGTCTCTCGCACTGACTCAACACTATGACTGCTGTCATAAAGATCAGAGCTGTCAGAGGTCATATCCTCCTCGCAGTCCTCAAAGACAACACCGTCATCTAAAGAATCAAAATCCCTCGTGGTATCGCCAACATCCTCCGCACTCACACTATCCACGGTATCATCGACAAGCTCACATAAAGGACTGCTGTCCTGAAAATCAGACCCTGTAACACTACTACTACTACCAACTGATGGAAAGCTGCTATCAAGGGTAGTGAACATGCCATCAACCTGTTCCGTGTCACTAACTCTGGTCTGCTCAAGATGCTGAGACTCAGTACCACTATCTCCCAACAAGTCAGTCACATCCCCATGTCCCTGTAAAGAGTCTCCACCCCCATGTGTGCAAATAGGACTAGTGGCTGACTCACTAAGCTCAGGAACATCTCCACAATAATCAGTATTTGCTGAAAATTCATCATGGAGACTTCTAGATGCCTCACCTATAAAAATCTCACGTCTCTCCTCTTGTCTCTTTTGTGAAGAAGACCTATTGAAAAGGGAAACCATGTATTCTGTTGCTTTATCAACAGTCGCCGGATCTGAAAGTTTCGCATTTAGTCTTTCCTGAGTTTGCCTTAGTTTCTCCATTTATTTCATCATGGCATTTGTCTGGTGTCTGAGATTAGATATATGTCTAATTGGTTTCCATGTTTTCTTAATTTCCTGTATCTGTCCATGATTGAAATAATAGCAAGAGTGCTGATCGCTCAAAACAATTAAGTGAGCTCAATGAATTCCACCCCAATAGGATGGCAGGAAACTGCTCGGATACCATGGTAAAGAGCCCTGCTGGCTCATGCTTTGCTACAGGCACAGAATTCTGATTACTCTCCAGAATTTGTGTTTATTTGCAATTTTATGTTGTCTTTGGAATATATGACTTTTAATTCTTCAATTTTTTTCAATTCAAATTGATGAAAGACATCACAACATGAATTGCGAAAGAAGTGAAAATTTGAATTTCTAATACTCCTTATTCAACTTCAATCATTACAATAAATACAATGCAGACGATTTTAACCATTAATCCAAATGCATTCACTAATGATAATCACCTAGCTAGATGTAGCATTAAATATTAAGAAAAACCTGTTTTAGTCACCCACGTCTTATGTATACTGGCCGCGGCTGAAAGGAGAGGTGGCGGCTGCTATTTCTTCCAGCGGCTTCAAAACTGGCTGCAACTACTAGGAAAGGTGGCGTCTGCTAGAGAAGATGCCCCACGTCCAACAAAGGACCCAAAACAATCACCTTGAAATGGCGTTAATCACACCAGCTCTTTTCTTCCTCCAGTGGCGTCAATTACCTCAAATATCTGTCCTCCAAGAATCAGAAATGCTGATCGATTTCTTCACATAATTTGCAGGCATAAGAGAACCCACACAAAGTCCAAATGCAGAGAAGAATTTACAATTCTTGAGAAAACTCCAAACCCTCGTATCCCAAGCTCAGACAATCTCATAAGTTTCAAAAGGTCAAGTAGAATGAATTTGATTTTCTCCTGAAATGTCCTTTTATATTTCCAAAGAGAAATTGAATCCTAGCTTCTCCAATACACTCTTCATGCTTTTAAACATTTGAAAACTTGCATATCTTTTTTTGAAATATAATACTCCATTATATTTCACTCCAATTTCAAAGTTCAAACATAAGGTATCACTAATGCACTTTTTCAAAAGAACATTAAATAAGCTTGGTACTTTATAATAAGCTCATATAGTTATGAATTAAGTAAACTTAATTAATAACAGCAATTGAATTTCAATTCCATCATCCACCTGAAAGTACCAACCAAGTGCAACAATTTTATTGACGAAGATTATCACCCAAGTGCCCTGCCAAAAGTAGTAACTGACCAAAAACGACTTAGTATAAATAGTAAGTCCCTCAAACTGGAAGCTCCGTCAATGTCACCACCACTCCACACTACTAAAAAAGTGTCCAATTGCCCTACTAAAGCTAGCAACTCGGTCTCTCACAAAATGATCACTTACTATAAATAGTAAGTGTGGCAATATGACTCAAACGAGGAACAAGCCTGAACATCACAAACCTTCAAAGAGTAACTGACCTCATGCTCTGCCAAACGGGCTCCTCTATCATCCTGATTAGCCTATGAGGGTCACAAATATAGGTTGATCCCTCAAACTCCAATGCACATAAAAATGGGGACATTACACCACCTGCCGACACTGATATCCCTAATCCAAGTGATTCAGTTGAAAGTAACAAGCAATGCTAATAGCAGAAAAGAGGTGTCACTCCACAACGCCTAATATGACAACATCTGAACTTGGAACTTGATATTCTATTCTGGATTGGAAAAGCTTTGTGCCCATGTTACTTTTTGAACCACTTCTAGAGTGTGAGAATTTCTATGTAACTGAAAAAATCACTTCCTAGAAATTACAGTCAAGGGGTGGTTAGGAATACGACATTTTAAAAGTGGATTTTAATTAGAAAGTAGTGTTAGGTTGCAGGTTTCTACAGACCAAGCTAAAATAAGATATAAAATTACTGGATGGTTCCTTTCTCAACTTTCATCGACATCAGGTAGTGAAGTTGGGATTGACAGAGGAAGCAAAAACCATGAGTTCTCTGGTTCATTGAAATGCCATTTAGATGTCCCTAGAAACTGCCAAACGAATCTATATTTTGCAACTGTGTAGATACCATTGTTTTATTTTTCAATAGAAGCCATATAGTGTCTCTATTGTCTTTTTCAAGGAGTTATTCAAGAAGGCCTTTGATGGAGGGTTTTCGTGTATACCATTTGGTAAGAAAACCTTCAGAATAGCACTGCCTGATGAAATGACACCTAATATTAGCTTGGAGATGGAGGATTCTGTATCAGGAAAGTCTTCTCTGTTTTCATATGTAGGAAAACAGGAATATTTAGTGCAGGAAGAACAACTATTGAAAGGATACAGTCAAAATGCAGTGCTAGCTTATTCAGTCCAGGAAGAGTATGCAATGGTTGTTTGGTCTTATCCCATAGATGATACAACCATCTCAAAACTTCTGTGTCGATTCTTGCCCAATTGTTAATGCTGCTTGAAACTATAACCACACAATCTATTTGGAAGCTAGCTTTTGAGTGACTCATTTCTTTAATCACATTGTCAATGGAATAGGGTGACTAGTTTTGTCTGTTACGTCAGAAAGTGGGTTGTTTCCATGACAGTGAGAGTCTTGCCTTTGCCTTAGGCTTGAACTCTGATGTTACAGAATGATTACATTATGGCCACTTGAGACTGATTGTTAGGTTAATGGGATTATTGTAGTTTGGAAATGTCTTCTCTAACTAATTGAAATTTCCATTTACGGTAAAGAAGAATGAGTTACCTTTATCATCATTTCAACTTCCAAGTTGCCAGATTAGTGATAATATATGACATGCTGTATCCTGTTTGTTACATTTTTGCACATAAGATGATTATTTGTATCCATTTGGAGTTCTGATTTTATTCTGGACACACTGCTTTTTTAGGTCTGAAAGGTATCTATTCTTCAGAGATGGGCAAATCTGCAGCCAAGTTCATTCATCAATATTCAACTTCCCATTCTATCAGGTATGCTTTGGAATATACACAAATGGTGTTATTGCTTTATGTTGAAAAGCATTATGCTGTCTTTTAAAGTGCAGAAACCCGTAATTGATAACACTAGGATAACACTAGGATATTTTTGTTGGTTGATAGTGTTGAAACTCCAATAATTTTGTTGAATATGTAGAGGTTTTTAATTGCTGTAATATCAAAGTACTCTGGATACTTAATTTTTTAGCAGCGGTTTTTTTGAGATTAAGCATATTATCATGCTTTTAGAGCTGCTTCTTTCTGTTTCTGGTAATGTTTTGCTGGAAAATGCTTGATATTTGATCATTTTTCTGAGATTAGCAGCATATTGTGTCTAAGGGTAATTTTAACACAACCTGATGTCTTTAATTTTAACGAATACTATGTAGATCTGGTTTTTGAATTTGATCTCAGCATTAGAAGATTTTCAGTTTTTCACTCATATAATAGTTAGCTTGCTATAAAATAGATGCCTAAAATGTTTGGGGAAATGAATCACCCCACATTCTAGATGCAATTTTGGCAGTGTTAACCCATGTTTCCGGGACGGCGAATTTTTTTGCCGATATTTGGGACGGCAGGGGACGGCAAAGGGGATGTCTAGATAAATATAGGGAAAATTTCAAATATTTAAGGAAATTTGCAAGTATACATTACATTCATATGAAAATATAGACAAAGCATGCCATTTAAACATCATAGAAGCTTAACATACACCATTTCAATGCCATTTAGTAAAACTAAATACTAAATAGTAACCGACTCAGTACACGAGTCAATATGTATTAAAATTTAACTATAGCCTATTGTGCATTCATAAAACTGGAAATTTGAAATTTCAGTTAATTGTCGGATTGTCAACATGCATATGCTAACAAAAATATAAGTTTAGCATAGAAAACTGAAAATGCCCAAAGGCTAAAGTGCTGCCATAAAATTTCATCATGTTCAACATAAAAATCAAAATATAGAAAAATGAAGCACACTGCTGCTCCTATTCTTCTACTGCCGACATGGCATCAAAATTAGAGTCCTCTGAGTCATTGTCACTATCATGCTGCACTGGAAATGTACTCTCATCCAATGGAACCCCAACCAATCTCGGTGCTGTCTCATCCTCGTCAATCTGGGCCACATCTTTAGGATCAACATCCCACCGTAACGCTGGAGTCTGCCTATACTCTGGAGTCTAACAATCCTGAAGTCGAAGGGCACTATGCACAACCACTAGCTTCTCCGCTCGTCTAGAGGTAAGTCTATTCCTCTTGAGGGAGTGGATAAAGGAATATGTCGACCAATTCCTCTCTGCTGCTGAGGAACTAGCAACCTGTGCAAGGAGGCGAGAGGCAAGCCCTTACAACTCTAGTGTATCCCTCCCATGCCATGTCTACCATCCAATAGGATCCCTCTGTGCCAAAACCACTCTATCCAACCTCGCCTGTGGTTTACTCAAGTTTGGGCCACGAAGTTGTGTGAAGTCAAGGAACTGTGTGCGAAGAATGGAGGCCTCCCGCCCTACATACATCTTATCCATGGCTTGTGTGAAGCCATCTAATACCTCATGATCATCACATGGGAGGACCCTTCCATCCAATTTTGCATACCATTTGGGATTTAGAGCGTTGGCTGCCATATGAAGCGGGGTATTCATTATGTTCCACCTCCGCGTCACAATAGGCCTAATATGCTGCTCCTAAAACCCCAAAGTAGGATCCCTAGCTGCAATTGTTTTCTTTACCCTCCCCAACATACTGTCAAATGTCTCATATATCTCTCCAAGACTAGGATAGTCAGTATCGGCATATGTAATGACCTCTACGATGGGTGAGATGATAGAGCACAAATATCTACAAGATGCAAACAAAAATTAAAATCAGAAATTTTAATTTAATATGAAAATCAACAAGCAAAAGACTAACATTTAATTTTAATTTTTAAATAAAATCAGCAACTTACTTTATTGTGGACCACCAATTGTCATCAAGGATCTTTTGCTTCACCGATTTTTCTTGAGAGGAGCTAGAATTGGACCATTGGGTCCACTCTAGATTCGCCACCATCAATTGGAGAGCCTCATGCACTTCAATCATCCTCTCCATCAAGATGAAGTGAGTAGCATACCTATAATGAAAACTTAAAAGTTAAAAGTAAAACACATGCAACAATAATTAAAATATTTAATAATTTAATAAATGAACTAAACTAAAGTAGTAAAACTAAATTGTAATTAAAGTTGGCATACCTTGTCTCAGCTGGTTTGAGGAACTCCTTTGAGAAGGACCTAAATAGAGCAACTGAAGTGTGGTGGTTGCATATGAACATTTGTATCTCTCTAGCTTCTGACACCACCTGTTTCACTTAATCAATCTTCCCTATGTCTTTTAATGCATTGTTCAATGCATGAACACAACAAGGGGTCCAAAAGATGTGCCTATAAGCACCCTCTACCATCATACCGGCTGATTTGCACACACGTGCCGAATCTGTGATCACCTGTACTACATTAGCCGACCCAACCTCCTCTATGGCATCTCACAAAATGGTGACCTGAAACTCTGCATCCTTACGCTTCCCTGAACAATCTATGGCTTTTACAAAATAAGAGCCAGCAGGGGCTGTGACAATTCTATTGATGAGTGGCCGATGTCTAACAACGGTCCACGCATCCATCACAATAGAGCAGTCCATCCTCAGCCAAGTACGTTTCATATCCTCAAACAACACATTAATCTTGGAATACTCTTTATCTAGGATGGTGGTTCGTAGCTTATGATCACCTGGGGGTGTGAATGAGGGACTCATATTCATTATATCTTTGACCATTTGTTTGAAATAAGTGGAACAGGACACATGAAATGGGATACCATTAGCAAAAAGAATCTACCAATGGATGACTCTGTGTCTTCCTTTGCCTGTGCATTAAACATACTTTCCACTGATCCCTTCTCACCACTAATAATCTTCCTCTTCCCTCTTGTCTTAATAGGGTTGCTAGTAGTACCAATGGCAGATGTCATAGGCCTAGATGACTGTGAGTGTGCAGTTGCAGTAGATAAAGGTGATGTCATTGACAAACCTTGTGTCCCCATTTCAGCCTCAAAGTGCAATCTTTGACATTCTATTCTTTCTTGATCAGTCAAATTAGAACAAGCTATAACTCCATGGCATGCAATACCTAAAAAGTGTGACTTCACCCTTGTATGGCTGCCCCTAAAATCATCTTCGCAAATATGGCAATCCCATACCCTAGTCCCTCCTGCATTCTTTTTTTTTTCACCCCTAGTTGTGACATATTGGAGAAGAGGTTTTTTTTGTTGTTGAAGGGACCCTTTGCATATTTGCTCATGATTGTTGAAGGGCATTTAAATTTATCAGTTTGTTGGTGCCCATTACGAGCTTCAACACTAGCACTTTCACCCCCAAATGTTTTTCATCACTACTACTATCCTCACTGCTGCTCATTGTGCTTAGTTTTGAGATTTAAGAATGCAATGAACTGAGACAATGAAAAAAATAAAAAAAAATCACTCTTTCAATCTTTCAGTTTTGGTAAAAAAAATGGAAAATGGAAGCATAAAGAGTTTCACACTTACTTGTTGCACAATGTAGGAAGTTGAAACCCTTGCACAATCACTTGGACAATGAAGAAAATCTGAAAACCACCTCTGCTGCTACAAAATAAAAAAACCCAGACTTGCTCATATAAAATGGACAAAATATAAAATGCTCATATGCCCAAAAAGAGCCACGATTTTGGGCTTTTAAGTCAAGTGTGGTGGTGGGGCCCACAAAACAACCCCACCTATGGAAGAAGTTTTATGTTTTTTTTTTCCTTTTCCGCGTTGGGTACAAACGACCGTCCCGGGACGGTCGGGGTACATCTACGACATCCCCGGTCGTCTTCGGGACGACCATCCGTCCCCAAAAAATTTTGTTGCCGTCCCCCTGTTCTGGGGACGTTCTGTACATTTAGACTATTTGGGGACGACGTGGGGACGTCCCCAAGTCGTCCCCACGTCCCAGGGACGTCCCCGTTTCGGAAACTAGCTGATTTAGGCCGGGGATGTGTCCCTGGGTAACACTGAATTTTGGTGATAGTTTGAAGATGAAAAAAGGATTTTATAAGGGCAACAAGAATCCCTGAGAAAATGTGAGAACATGGGGTGATAGTAAGATACAGTTTTCAGATGTGTACATAGAAGATGCAGTGTTCAGTGTGACAACATTTTGGCACAAAGGAACTGGAAGTAGCCGGGAGTCTAGAGACTGGTGTGGCAGTGGAGGTGAAGTATTCAGTGCAAAATCTTATTAATTTGGAATGGAAAAGGAGAGTCTCGGTCCAGGATAAAAATCAGATCTCTCTCTGTAATGTTGTGGATTTAGTCCCCATACAGGGACAAAGTCGTTTCTAATCACCTGGGCAAATCTCCTCAGCCATCTGCAGAAGAATCCTTGGAAAGCAATGTAGTTTTTTTGAATATTAAGGATATTATTGTGCTTTGGAATCTGCTATATTGTGTTGAAGGGCAATTTGAAATGGTCTAGATCTTCAAGAGGCTAATCTTAGATTGGGAGAATTAAAGATCGAAGTAGTTGAGGAGATTCCAGTAATCCAGATCACAGACAAAACCTTAGCCAAGGTGACTTGGGCATTGTTTTATTCATGCATGCATTTGCAAATTTATTGGTGCATGGCCACGAATAGAGGACTTGAATGTTGAATGCCCTAGACCAAAACTTTGATTACTAACCAAGGTTTTCTTCCAAGTGATGTTTCAGACCACACAGGATGGAGATAAAATTTTCCATAGAAGTGTATTTTGGAAATTTAAGCCTGTGTATGTGGCTTTAGTCACCTCTTTTCGTCCCCAAAGAAGAATTGATATATGAAATGCGAGTATCGGTTCATCTATACAAACAACCTCCAAAATTCTGGGATGAAGAAATCCTTGCAATATCCTCTTTTTGAAATAGGATTTAATAATAAATAATTATAATGAAATTAAAATATAAAAAATTATTTAAATTAAAATATCAAAGATAAAATTAAAATATAACAGAATTAAAATTTAATTAAATTTCTGTTTAATGAATGTTCAAAAGGCATAAAATGAAAAGTTGCGATTCCCTCAAATATGAGATATAAAGGAAGTAAAGAACTTCATTTGGAAGGGGAGAGGGAGAAAAGAAGAAATGACGGAGCATGTGAATCAAGAAAGAGTTAATGGGAAGAAAATAAGGGAGTGATTCCTTCAAAAGGCAAAATTTATGGAGTGTGCTCTTCTAAAGTGTGGTGATTGTGAAAGGTTGTGACAATTTTAAAGGGTAGTGTTGTGAGGTTTTCACACCATCGCCCCATTGCGAATGGGGACCCCCTCTTTTCACTTGGCAGTAAAGGAGTTGTCCCAGGTAGTCTTAGTTTAGTGGCAATTTTCAAGTCTCCGAGTCTAAGAGATGAGTTTGAGCAACTTTGGCTCACTAGGGAGTTAAGTCGGTCAGGGATATGAGTGAGAGCTGGGCCAAGCTAGTCAAGATGTGGAATTGAAGTCAAGAGATTTGTGATGAAATGAATTAGCCAAAGTGTAAAAAGATGAAGTTAAGATGCAAAGCAAGAAGAGATGAAGTTTTAACCCGAAAAAGAACACTGATGGGAGTGTGCTGAAATTCGGCTGAGTCTAAAATTTTTAAGGATCTCTCAAAATCTGAAACCTCCATTATAACTCCTATGAATCTAAAACCACTCTCAAACATCCTTACATTATATATATTATACATAAAATATAACTTAAAGTATAAGAAATTAAAAATATGCGACCGTTATTAAATGTTCAATTATGTGTTCCACCCTCCAAGCTTGAGAATCCTCATCAAGAACTTTTGAAGTTGTCCTAAGAGTAGGTTGGAATCTGACCTGGTCTAAAGACTCCAGTCTTGACTGCTAGTAGATTTCCGCCCTCTTCTCCTTCGCTAGTCTTGACACCTCGTCAATTTCCGCCCAAGTCTAGATGGTTTCCAAGTAACTACAAGGTTAGATTCAAGTGCAAACTAATGAAAAGAACTTAGGGGAATGAGTGAGAAGATGAATCAAGTGAAGTAGTCTTGAGAGGAGGTCGGAGTCCGACCACCTCTTAGGAATTTAGTCTCGAGAGACCCTAGATTTCCGCCCCTCTTCCATACAAAAGCCTGGACAACTAGTGAAATTCCGCCCAAGTCTAGGGGCAATCCAATGCAAAATTTCAACTCCAAGTTGATCAAAATGATGGAAATTGAGGATGAAAGATGAAAATCAATTGAAATCTTGGAGACTGGTGATCAGATTTTGAATATGAATATGGATGGAAATCAGATGTTAATGAATTTCAATCGATCTAGGATGCAAATCAGAATGAAAAATCATGAAGATGAGCCTTAAAAATGATATTGAAATTTGTAATGTCCCCTGAATAAAGTCTCAATTGAGATATAAAATAAATAATATTAATTATTACCTCAAAAAGATTAATATTAAATAATTAATTATAATTATTTAAATATTAGCAAATATTTCATAAACTAATATTTAAATAATTAATTGTTTATTGTTATGAATAAGTTCATTTATGGGAATGGGGAAGTTATTCACGGGAATTATTTCTCTTTAAAAGAAACATTCTCGGGAAGGTAAAGGGGAAGGATGAATACAATTTGAATTTGATAGGAAGTTTTTGCAGAGGCCAATTCACCAGGGAAATAACTGGTCTAGGGGTCGTTCCAAACAGAGATAAAAGTCGGTGACTGGTTGTGGAGTTAGTGACAGATTCTGGAAGTATTATTGTTGGAACAAAGATTGGAAGTTCATTCTTCCCATGATGACTGGAACGTTCATAAGCAGGAGGGTCGGGTGATACAAGTTCATCGAATTAACAAAATCCTGATGCCGAGTTGTTATTGAACTCATCCTCACGGCAGTCAGGAATGATTCCCATACCTGCGACTTCATTGCTTGTCATTCTCTGCCAACAGATGGTTGGAAGAAATATTTGAAGCAACATACTGTTGGGGCCAGTATATATATATATATATATTCTATGTAGAGGCGGAAATCATTCACACGTCAAAGCTGAAAATTCCGCAAGTCCTATCAATGACCACATGGCTGCCTAGAGATTAATATTTGCTGCGTAGTCTGGGAGTCAATGTTTGCCACATAATCTGGAAAACAATGTTTGCTGCATAAACATTTATACAGTTTGTGAGACATCATCGGGCCATTGTGGGAAGTAACATGCCAGACTCTTAAACACATCGACTTATTTGCAGACATGCTATGTCCAGGTGCACAGTAAGTTTTGAATTGATTCTGTAAACAATAATCAGGAGCATTAACTTCTGTTCTGAAAATTTGTGTAAAAACCTGTTCTTCATTTTTCCTTGAAATTAATGTTAATGCTATCTATTCTCTGGAGATATGTGTGTATCGAACTGAAATATGGATTAGTTACAATTAAAAAAAAAACTTGGGATTTTACAAAACATGAAGTATGAAATGAGAAGACTGATTTGACAAATTGGAAACCATGTAAAGGAGTGAGTAGTCCTGACAAGAGGTCAGAATCCAACCACGTGTGAGGACTCCAGTCCTGACAGCAGGTCAGAACCCGACTTGGTCTCAGGACTTTTGTCCCAACAACCTCCAAATTTCCACCTAGCTATAAGGTCCAATGAATTTGATTTTTGGGGATATGTTTGCCAATTCAAGTCATTGGAATTGCCTAATCAAGTCAACCAACTCGAGGAAGCACCCAAATTCAAGGTGTAAAACTCAGTTTTTTGATTTTCCAAGGCAAAAGAAAGTTTAGAAAGATCAAGTTCTTGCGGATCTGAGTTTGTAGATTCAGAATTTTATGACTAAATCCTTTGATTGGGCTCTCATTTTGTGTTGATGTGATCAGATTTTAAAGTTTGGAAAATTCAGTCTTTCATGTTAAATTAGGTGAAGTGCTCAATGGAATTGTATAAGTAGAGTGATTTCCTCTTAAATTTTACTTCTTGGCGTCAAATGTTGATTTAAGGAAGAAGTATGAAATCCAAGCTTTTGACAAGTGTTGTCTTGTTTTGCAAGGAGAGGTTGATGGAAGGGTTGAAGGTAAGAGGAGGCTCTGGCAAGATTTCATCGAGAGGACAAGAAGGATGATGCTCAAAGTTGAAGGTGCAAACTCAAAGAACGAGATCAAGATGGAGTCCAGAGAGCAAAGAACAAGGAGAAAGAACAAATTTGCAAGCCTACAATTGAAAGAAATCATTCCCAACTTGAATTTCCTTCGGAAATCCAAGTTCACTTTGAAGGATCCAGCTACATGAAGTACTTCATATTTTAGACTACCAAGGCCAAGAAATTAAGATTTCAAGTACAAGTTCGAGAGTGGTCAATGAGAAGATTTTCAAGAGTAGAAATTTATGAGGAAATAACTTGGGCATCCAAAATCGATCCTAGGCTTGATAATGTTTAGTATCAAGAGATATTTCCTCATCATTAAGGGGTATTTATCAAGTCTATGAGATAAACTTGCTGAGTTGGCGCCCATTCACCTTCAATCAGGCAGGACATGCCAAGTGTCCCAATGGAGGAGCTTCATCATATCATCTCTAGATTCATTGTATACGCTAAGAAAGAAAATGATAGGGGAAAGAATATTCTTAAGGAGGACTTGCTATGAATACAAGTGGCATCTTTTGGATAGTTTATTAATCTGTCTTCTTCTACAAGTTTCCTTCTTCTACAAGCTTCTACCTACACTCTTTTTTTGATTGGTTAATAAAATGCCATGTAATTTCCTTATGGGCCCTTTGATGGGTGTCTTCTCTTACAAGCTTCTACCTAATTTATTTTCTTATTGGCCCACAAAGGCATTGTAATTTTCTCATGGCCCACAAGAGGGTGCCTTTTTGTAATTTGCCAACATTAAATGTTTGTAGCTGAAAACCCTAATTAGGCTTATATATAATGATCTTGGCCCTTCATTGTAATTGAACAACTATAAAAGGCCAAGGCCTACTCATTTGTAACTCATTAGAGGTAGAGTAGAGTAGAGTAGAGTAGAGTAGGAGAGACTTGAAAAATTGTTGCCATAAAGCTATCAAAGTAATTGCTAATTCATTGTTGGTCTTCATGGTGCTATCAAAGTAATTGCTAATTCATTGTTCGTCTTCATGGTGCTATCAAAGTAATTGATAATTCATTGTTGGTCTTCATGGTGGATTACTTGTGTTGCTTTGGAGTATTGCATGGTTTCTACATTTCCTCACTTAGATTAGGATTTCATTTCATGTTGAATAGTAGAAGTATTTGAATGGAATATATTGTTGAATGATGATTAGTGGTGGAGCTATACCTTTTGGTACTTGCTGATTGTAAGTAACGGTGCAAGGTTAGTCTGGGCCTAAATTGCAAGTTTTTAATTTCTATTGGAAATTCTCATTTAGATTGCGCCTTAATAGGGTATTTGAATGAGTATTGACAATGTGAAAATCATTTCCGCATCCTTAGAAGATAGCACCCTCCTATGCCTATTTGACACAGCGAAACAAGGACTGGTTAGAGGCTCACCCCATTATCAACATTGTCTTATATTCTTAGAGTTAGATTAGAATTTCTAAACCCTTATCATTTGCAGTTTGTTTGTTGGAAGTAATCTAAGTAGATGATGTCCATTGAATGAACAACGTAAGTCCCTTTGTGATAACTAACATCACATCATTAAAACCGAGTGAAAGTCAACAATATAGAACCTTGAGCCTTGAGGTTGTCTCATTTGATCACACAATCCATATACATTGTTTAGCATATGAGCATCCTTATTCAAGAGAGAGTTAGAGATTTGGTGTTTCATCCTGGAATACTAAGTATTCAATTCTGCATGTTGTATGGCATAAAACTCACATCAACAGGTAGTTATTGTGAAAGGTTGTGACTCTTTTAAATGGCAGAAATGATGAAGAGTTGTACTCTTTCAAAGGTGGTAATTGTGAAAGGATGCGAGGAGGACATCCAAAAGAGATCAATTTGGAAAATAATTTAGTAATCTCAAAGGCAGCAATGGAGGGTGGACTCAAGTCTTGTGAAAATCGGTGAACCTTTCACCAATGAAATATAAAAGAGATCATTCCAATCATTCAAGGATCAGTCATCAATCATCACTCATGAATCCACAAAAGCAACCATCACTTATCAAATCAAGCAGACAATCAATCAACAAACTACTCTATCAAATCAGCATTCATTCAATCATCATTCAAAAATATATCAAACAAGCATTCATTACATCATCACTTATCAATCATCTAATCAACAATCACTTAATCATCACTCATGAATATCTCAAATTATACAATCAAAGGAATTCATTCAATAAATTAATCATTTATACAAATATCATTCGTTCAACAAGAATCGAATCATCAAGTATGATTTGAATAGAACTTAGAAGTACAACAATCTAAGATGGTAAGGAAAGTGATTGGTATGCAATATTATTGTAATCATAGTTGAAAAAATTAGAGTCGGCAATAACTTGATTGACCCAAAATTTTAAAAACTCGGGACTCGCCAAAAACTCGATGAAAAAATTGGCAATAAATTGGCACATGTATTGAACATTTGAAATATATAATTTCTTAAAATATTCTTAAAAAATACACATATATATAGTTAAATGCTCTCTCGATTGAAAGTTTGGCATTTTTGTTGTGTAAAAAACATCCAAATCAAATTGTGGGAAAGAGTATTTGACAAGTCATGAACAAAACAGGTAAAATTTCACGCGATTTCATTATTGAACAGACTAATATTTATTGGAGACAATTTTTCTATGTTGCCCCTAACGATATAGATACGGATGCATGGTAGGCTACACCAGTGTGACAATTTTTTTAGGGGGGGTTGGGTACATTTCAATACGTCTGTAAAAAAAAAAATGAAAATATACTATATTAAATTATTATTAAAAAAATTAATGTATTAATTATTATGGAACATTTACATTTATTATATATCAATTAAACTACAAATATCAAAATTTTAAATACAAGTTAAATTGTAATATTCTATATTTAACGAATAAATATTTATTGCAAAAATACGTTTTCACTATAGGGAAGAGCCTACAACACAACGGTAAGTTGTGAGCCTCTCATTTGGGAGGTCTCTGGTTCGAGTCTACTTGAGCTTAACACATAGTAATAATTAATCTTAACAAATAATAATAATAAATCTAGGCTTTGGCCCATTACCTATCAAAAAAATAAATACATTTTCATTGTATTATAAATTCTAAATTTAATTGTCAAATTAGACAATATTATTAGATTGAAAAGCTAAAATTTAAAATTAAAACTATTAAGAAGTCAAATAAATTATGAATTAATGTTTTATAATTTATTAAATTACTATTTCAATAACACTATATTCATTATATCATAAATTATAATTTTAGAATGAATAAATTATACAATATTATTTAAATTCAAAAGTTAAAACTTAAATTTAAAACTATCAAAAAATTAAGTAAATGATAAATTTAAATTTTCTTTTTAATTTTAAATTTATAATTTTTAATCTAAATAAAATAATTTCACTTACGCTTATAGTATTGAAATCATTTGGTTCTCTAATTGTTCCAATTTAGTAATTCTTTATAAAAGAATTTTTGTATTTTATATTTTACAATTTTATATTTAACATTGTTTCTCTAATCGTTTTGTTCTAAACTTTGGACTTTCTAGTTGTAATTTTAAAATTTGTTATTTGCATGCCAACTGTTGCTATCCACATCCTCCTATTCGTGTCGTCCTCTTTTCTGTGAGTGGTGTGCTACCAATGGAAAATTCAAATTTATGGTTTTTTTGCAATCACCCGCGACACAAAAAATGAGAAAAATAGAAACAAAACAATTTGCCTTATGGATTAGGGTTTTCTTTTATAGCATTAAGAAAGAGGAACCCAATCACACTTGATTCCAAATCACACCCGATTTCGGCTTGTAAATTTGACGATTAGGTAATTTGGCCTTTTAAAAAAAAAATTATAATGAAAACTTGCATGATTTCGTGATTTTTTCCCTAAAAAATTGCCGTGCTATTTTACAAAACTTGGTGTCGAGTTTTTGTGCGATAAAATCATTTGCATGTGTGATGTGCGATATACTGCAATTTTCGCAAATTTTTAGTAATATTTTCAACTATGATTGCAATTACTATTTTTTTTTATAAATATGTTAGTAAGATGCAACAATACTGATCTTCCCTCAATTAAGTAGCCCACCCCAGTTGGTTAGCTTGTGGGCTAAGGGGTCAAATTGACTTGGTTGGTCGTTCCACACTCTTGGGCTTAGCTGTGAGGAATGAGTATCCGAGCATCCTTCGCTTGATTAAGTAGCCCACCCGAGTTGGGTAGCTTGTGTGCCAAGGGGTTGAATTGATTTGGTTGGTTGTTCCAAACTTTTGGGCTCAATCGGGAGGAACCGGTATCTGAGCATCCTTCCCTCAATTAAGTAGCTCATGCCAAGTTGGTTAGCTTGTGGGCAAGGGGTCAAATTGACTTAGTTTGTTGTTCCACACACTTGGGCTTAGTTGTGAGGAATGAGTATTCAAGCGTCCTTCCCTTGATTAAGTAGCCCACCCCAAGTTGGTTAGCTTGTGGGCCAAGGGGTCAAGTTGACTTGGTTGGTCGTTCTACACTCTTGGGCTTAGTTGCGAGGAACAACATCTAGGCGTCATATCGTGTCTTACCATTAAAATTCCTAATATGGTTGGTTGTTGGAGATATGCTAAGAATTGGATTCAGTGCATTTAGGATACTTCGTTTTCAATAGACATTATTTATGATCTTAGTTAGCGATGCGGGCTCCTGAACGCTCGATGCGGGAGCGGATGCCCTGTGGATGCCCGCCAGGATGCGTGGAAGACCTCAAATTATAATGAAATCCAAAACGACAGTAAATTGGTAATAAATAAGAAGCTTCGTGTTACTCCTTCGAATCCGGCAGCAAAAAACTCAGTCTCTAAACGGCGATGGCACTCCCAGTTCTCATAAAACTTAGTCTCATACTCGGCGACGACACTCCCAGTTCTCATACTCGGCGACGACACTCCCAGTTCTCATTAAACTCAGGCTCATACTCGGCAACGACACTCCCAGTCTCATACTCGGCTATGGATTATTTAAGAAAGAATTCGCAATGTTTTCAAGAAAAGACCCGACTTATTATTTATAAATTATCAATATTTAAATTAAACTTTTAAATATACTATATTATATA
>MU225932.1:3341578-3383309 GCA_018584345.1 Thuja plicata
TATATAGTTTATATAATATATAATATATAGTAATATATAGTATTTATTTGCATATATAATATATAATAATATATATAATATAATATATATATGTATATATTATATATATATATATATATATATATATAAACGCATCCAAACGCATCCGCATCCCCCCAAATTTTTTTTTCACGCATCCGCGCACCCGCATCCCGCATCTCGCATCCGCACCCGAATTGGTAACTTAGTTTATGATCATAATACTTGATGTTAATCAATTATAATTTTGTCTAAGTTTACTTACCATTATGTAATTTACTTATAGAATACTCTTTGTAAATAAGTTGTATTGTTGGAATTGTTATTTTTGGACAAAAATTAGGTATATTCCATAAGGGGACATTACAATCCTAAATCTGATAGCATAGGCAATGGAAGAATAAATCAGAACGGTAGATTCAATTAGGAATAGGGGACTTCCCTCATTTTGTAGAAGCACAATGAAAATCAATTTAGCAGACCCTTCGATCCATGCATTTTGTTTCAATTCAGGCTTGAGAGGGTGGGGACAAGCATTAGATTATGGGCATTTGCCTTTTAGATGTCACAATTGGAGGAAAGCAGGGCATAAAGGCAATTTAGTAATACTCAAGGCAGGCAATTAGAAGAGCCAGTAGGAAATAGGAGCCACAAAACCTTTTCAAGACATGTCAAACATGTTTGGAGATGAAAGGAAGCTTCAAAAAGAAAGGAAGAAAATAAATAATTATCTTAGCATCTGCAAATGATCAAAATAGGATAATGGGACTTGGAATTGCAACTTGAGATAATTGCAAGGGGTTGCCCAAAAGAGGCTTCAAAGAAGCTACAAGCTAAGAGATAACTAAAAGCTAAACAAATACATAGAGTAATCTTGATGAACAAAAATAAGGGATCAATCTTGAGTGTGGAAGCCTTAGCCCTATTGGAAGGGGAAGATCCTGCGAGGCTTCCCATACATCTAAGAGAGAAGTTATCACCAAATAAGAGTTGAGGATCTTGGAAACTGGAATGGGAAACTAGAAAAGGAGCTATCACCCTCATTGAACACTGTGAAGGTGCCGATGATGTTCTATATGAAGTGCCCTAGGTTAAGGTAACCAATTATTTCGTTTATAAAATCATGGGAAGCTCTTTATGTAGGAAGGTTCGAAAATTGAAAAGAAGTCTCATAAACTTAGAGAATACACTTGCAAAACATTTATGAAAAGCCAAGAATCAGAGGAAAACTATAGTATATTCTCGGATTAAGATAAAAATCTAGATGGTGAGTCTACAAAGGCATTGGAGGATTAATATTAGAAACCAAATGAATAAGAAATCATAGAAGGGTTCGCAAGCATGGTGGTATGTTAAAATTCAAATGACCTAGCTTTAAATTTGTGGTCTTGATTAGGGAATCAATCAAGGATTTGGTTTCTCCTCAGACCAAGGTTAAGAGCATTTTTGATCCATGATCAATTATAAACTATTATTTTATAAATTAGCTGTCAAACAAATTTTTAAGCCATGTTACTTGAATTTCTATTGTAAGACAGTATTTTATCCTCGAAACCTCAAGAAGAGGAAACACAGTTGGAAGTGGTAATTGCACATCTTTTGAGCATTTCCTTGGAACTTAAGACATTTAAAAGTTTGAGAAACTTACTCCCCGTGTTTTCTATCTTCCTAACATTATCGGGATTAAAATATTTCAACCTTATGATTTGTGTGTTCTATGAGGAATTCCTTCTTTATTTATTGCAGTCTCATTTTTGGTGTACTGTGCTTGGTAGATTGTTCGTAATCCTCCAAGTGATGGTGTGTTCACTGTAAAATGTCTCCAAATATCCAATTCAACGTCCAAATATCCGAATTGATTTATGATCCAAGAAAACTAAAACACAAGCTTAAAATGAGTAGTTTACTAATACGGCTATAAATCAATTAAAAATGAAAAATGAAGATTCATGAAAGAGAATAGAAAATTATAGTTGGAAATGCATAACTATAATAGAATCTAAAATTGAAGTCACCAAAATTGATCGATGATACATGAGAAATGAAACACTAGCTTACAATGACTACTTTTGTAAATACAGTTATAAATCAATAAAAAATGAAGATTCGTGAAAACGAATAGAAAATTACGGTTCAAAATGCATAACTATCGTAGAATCTAAAATTGAAGTCACCAAAATTGATCGGTGATCCATGAAAACTAAAACACAAGCTTAATATGAGCTCTTTGCTAAATACAGCTATAAATAATTTAACAATGAAGATTCGTGAAATAGAATAGAAAATTAAGGTTGTAAATGCATAACTATAATAGAATCTAAAATTGAGCTCACCAAAATCGATTGATGATCTATGAAAACTAAAACACAAGCTTAAAATTAGCGGTTTGCTAAATTCGGCTATAAATCAATTAAAATGTAGATTCATCAAAAGGAATAGAAAATTAAGGTTGGATATGCATAACTATAATAGAATCTAAAATTGAAGTCAGCAAAAGCATTTGATGATCCATGAAAACTATAAAATATAAGCTTGAAATGAGCAATTTGCTAAACACAACTATAAATCAATTAAAAATGAAGATTCGTGAAAGAGAATAGAAACTAAAGGTTGGAAATGCATAACTCATAGAATCCAAAATTTAAGTTACCAAAATTTGATTGACGATCTATGAAAATTGAAACACAAGCTTAAAATGAACAGTTTGCTGAATATGGCCATAAATCAATTAAAAATTAAAATTCGTGAAAGAGAATAGAAAATTAAGGTTGGAAATGTTTAACTACAATATAATCTAAAATTGAAGTCACCAAAAGTGATTGATGATCCATGAAAAGTAAAACACAACCTTACAATGAGCAATTCGCTAAATGCGGCTATAAATCAATTAAAAATTCGTGAAAGAGTATAGAAAATTAAGATTGGAAATTCGTAACTACGATAGAATCTAAGATTGAAGTCACCAAAACTGAATCCATGAAAACTGAAACGCAAACTTAAAATGAGCAGTTTGCTATATACAACTATAAATCAGTTAAAGATGAAGATTCACGAAAGAGAATAGAAAATAAGGTTGCAAATGTATAACTATTATATAATCTAAAATTGAAGTCACCAAACCAATCGATGATCGATGAAAACTGAAACACCAGCATAAAATGAGTAGTTTTCTAAATACGGCTACTAATCAATTAAAAAAGAAGTTTCATTTAAGAGGAGAGAATTAATGTTCGAAATGCATAACTATTATAGAATCTAAAATTTGAAGCCACCAAAATTGATTGCTGATCGATGAAAACTAAAACACAAGCTTAAAATGAACACTTTGCTAAATACTACTAGAAATCAACTAAAATTGAAGATTCATGCAAGAGGATAGAAAACTATGGTTCAAAATGCATAACTATAATAGAATTTAAAATTGAAGTTGTTAATGTTTGTAGCTTCAGTCGTATGATCATTATAAGACATATAATATATGTTGATTAATAATAATATAATATATATGTTATATTATTATTAATCATATGAAATTTAATATTCAATATTAAATTATTATATTATTCTTAATTAATAATTGATTGATGGAACATTATAAGATGGATTAAATTATAATTAATGGGAAGAGGTATGTCCTTTCTTGTAAACAATAATGAATAGACATGTCCCATGAAGGGACATGTCTCTCCTAGCCTCATTCCCAATATAAATGAAAGAGAGATTGTTGCATTTGGAAAATACATACAACATAGAGTGTTATTACATACATTTGCAGCTATCCTAAAACTTAACATGGTATCAGAGCCAGACTGCAAATGTAAGAGAGTAGTTTGTTGATGGTGAATGTGTGACCGTCTCAGAAAATAAAGTCTCAATACAGGGACTATATCTCACAAATCCACTGTTGGATTTTTCTGAATTTTGGATATGCTCGTAAAAAACAAATTTTGAAGAATCTCACCGGAGCGATTGGAGAGAAAGTGTGGGATTTAAAAGTTATGATGGGCTGTGTACGGGTCCATGTGAAATACCTGAAAGTGGCTTTCTTTAAAGAGATATATTAATTTGTTATGATTGTGGTCAAGCATTAACAAAGAAGAATGTATTCAAGGAAGTGTGTCTCTTTCTAGAAAGAAAGAATTATAGTGTCACCTCTCTTCGAGCAATCAAGTCATTTCATAAGAAGACATGACTATTGTTCAACGATATAAGAGTGGGAATTGTACATTGTGGGGGGAATAATAACCAATGTTACATTTTCATTTGAACCATCTTTAGTGGAAAGTGAGAAAATGGTGATCATCCACTCTAGGTTGTCGCTATACATGAAGGTCGTCGACATGCCTAGCACGAACAACATTATGATCTCCTGCAGCGTGTCCACTGCAAACAACTTGAAATTTTGATGAGAGTTGATATTTCCTATATGGGCTCACCTTACAAAAGGAAATATTTGAAACTTAAGATAAGTATTCCATGTTTTGTTAATGCACATGAATTATTGAGTTTGAAATTTATGCTATAATATTGGCTAGTAAAATCTTGTATGCTTCTATCTTTGGTATTTCCGTATGAGATAGTCTAGTTTATAAGCTATTTTTAATCTCTCTTTGACATACCTTCAGGACAGAAGCACAAGAAATTGTTTTCAGAGGGAGTCTGACTCTTTCGAGGTAACTTTGGACGAGGAGCTAAGAAGATTGATATCAGACTCAGAGGGAGTTTGACAGTTCATCTTAAGAAATGCTGGATGATCAACATATTGATATATGCTCAATGAGTTCTTCTCTGTGAGAGAATTTTGAGGTGAAATCCCTTGTTTTCACCCTCTGCGCTGAGGCATGATGGATGTCATGTGTGTGACTCCATATTTTTAATGGGCCTGCCCCCTGTGTACATTATGGGGAAGTGACGACTTCCAAATGATTATCACTTGTATTTGTAAGAGTTATTGAAAGGTGACAATCTTACAATAACTTAACCTTCAATTGTGATAGACATCATGTGATGGCTGAAAAAGATCACAATAGATGATTTCCTGCATGGTGGATTCAGTTCCTTAAATAGACCATTGATCTTTTATTATGATAGACATCTTGTGATGGCTGAAACAGATCATAATAGATAGAACTTGTGGATAGAATCGCCGATTGAGGCAATCCACATTAAAGCTTGAGAAGCTTGTGGATAGAATCGCTGATTGAGGCAATCCACTCGGGAACTTGTGGATAGAATCGCTGATGGAGGCAATCCACATGAGAGCTTGTGGATAGAATCGCTGATGGAGTCAATTCATTCTAAAGCTCGTGAGTTTGTGGATAGAATCGTCGATGGAGGCAATCCACATCTTGAGACTATGTTTCTATTGATTACATCATAAGGATGATGCTTTTATTGCATACATCATATGATTGTTGTTGTCAAGTGTCATATAAGTGTTGACATTGGATTGATTTATGCTCCCTAGCTAAGAGGGAGGGTTGATGTTTTGTATAGCTATGGTGAGGGTCATAAGTGTTGACACATGAGACCACTACACATTCTGTTTGATCATCCTCCCTAGCTAAGAGGGAGCGTTAATGTTTGTAGCTTCAGTCGTATGATCATTAGAAGACATATAATATATGTTGATTAATAATAATATAATATATATGTTACATTATTATTAATCATATGAAATTTAATATTCAATATTAAATTATTATATTATTCTTAATGAATAATTGATTGATGAAACATAATAAGATTGATTAAATTATAATTAATGGGAAGAGGCATGTCCTTTCTTATAAACAATAATGAATAGACATGTCCCATGAAGGGACATGTCTCTCCTAGCCTCATTCCCAATATAAATGAAAGAGAGATTATTGCATTTGGAAAACACATACAACATAGAGTGTTATTACATTTGCAGCTATCCTAAAACTTAACAGAAGTCACCAAAATCAATCGATGAATCATGAAAATTGACTATTTATGGCTATAAATCAATTAAAAAGGAAGATTAATGAAAGAGGATAGAAAATTATGGTTCAAAATGCATAACTATAATAGAATCTAAAATTGAAGTCACCAAAATGATAAAATCAATTGCTGATCCACGAAGATTGAAACATAAGCTTAAAATGAGCAGTTTGCTAAATATGGCTATAAATCAATTAAAAATGAAGATTCATGAAAGAGGATAGAAAGTGATGGTTCAAAATGAATATAACTATAATAGAATCTGAAATTGGAGCCACCTTTAAATGAGGATTTTGTAGCCAAATATTTGGCCTCTACAGTCCTTTATAAAATAAACTAAAATAATGATAAAGTTAAATATTTAATTTAACTTTATAAATCAATAACTTGTCATTTAATTTAATAACTTCGGACTATATCAAATCTCATGATAAACATTAAAACCAATGCCACCAGTATTACTAAAAATAGCAACTGACTTTGTCGGTGCTCATCTCTGGCTTACTAAAGATAGTAAGTATAGGAGATAGTATTTGAAAAGGCTCCAAAAAGGGCATTACAATTTACGCTCCTTATACATGTCTGAACTTGAAAATGCTTCTATCATCACCTCAAGGATTCCCTAAACTCATTCATTAGCCTTTGAAATCTAATGAATAAGCTAACGGTCTCTGCACGCTAGACTAACTGAGGTAGGAGACATTACAATTACTGTGCCCTTTATTGTTTTTTTTGAAATTTTCTCAGCTTATTTCATCAGTGATAAAAATTAGAACTCAATTAGTTTATCTAGAGGCAATTAGTTTCCATAACAAGCATTGCAAAGCTTGTTACTGGTTTTTCTTATGGGAACATTGATTTGAATGATAAGCTGTGCTCTTTATATTTATGTTTTTTTTGAAATTTCCGCAGCTTATGATTTATTTAGTTTGCCTTATGTTAACAAAGGTATTCTAGCTGGATTTATTTTCTGTTGTTTTAAAGTTGGTTATTTCAAATTTTGCTTAATTTTGAATATATGATAGATAATTTTTTATCTCTTCCAACTTCAGGGATCGGAAAAAGTTTGTCCAACATATGGCCCGTGTTGTGAAATATGAATCCCTTGGGCGAGCGGGGCTTATGACTTTGGCGCTTTGCATTAAGGAAGCTTCATTTGGAGATGACTTGATTGAAGATGAGGGAATAGTGGAGAAATCCACGTTGTTATCTGATATTGTTGAATGCTATTCCAGTCTTGACATTGATACTCTACAAGAAAGTACTGTAGACTTGATAGAGGTCTTTAGATTGTTTGTTGAGAGCAGTAAACAACACTTCAACGCACACTATCGATCTCAGGGTCTGTGGTCTGATGTAAAAAAATTATATTTCTTTTTCTTTCAACGAACAATCGGGTCCTTTCACATTATTTAGATTTTTGTCGATTGCAAAGAATTCTCTCTAACTATTCCGTGGTTGATGCAGTTTGTGAGTATATTATGGTGTCTGCCTTAGCATTAGTGGAGGTTTATGAAGTGTCTTTCAGCAAGCTTTTATATTTTTTGACATCATTCCCTAAGGAGTTAATTGTAAGAAATGGTAAGTAGAGAATTTTATACGGCAACTCAATTTGTTGTTGAGTTTATTTGGATTATGCCATGTTAATATTATGTTTTGCATTTCTTTTTCGTTCATGAATGACTGCCAATGACTGCCAACTATGGCCAGTACTGTCTAACTACTGTTGATTGATCCTTTATAGGCCAATAGTCAAGGTAAAACATGCTTGATTTATGAGCTTTACTTTTAAGAGCCAGTGCACAAGTTTCCTAACACCTACATAACATTTATGACAAAACACAAATAAACCAAGACAAGAAACAAATGTAGAAATTTAAAATGACTAGAATAGATTAACTATTTTACCAATTTCAGTAGATGACAATAAAATCTAAAAGAGAAAACTGGTAAGAAAGATATTTCAATCACAGAGATTTGTTTAAACTTTAAAGCTGTTCATGTATCCTTTGAACCAATTACTATGCCAGTAGCTAAATCGCGTAAGTTTAAAAAGGTCAGATTTAAGTAATTGAGCACTAGGACTTTGAACAGACCTTCATTTACCTAACTATTCAACCCAGATTCAAGATATAATTTATAAACAACAAAGGGACTTACATACATAAATCTTCAAATCCAAATGTGATTTATACATTAGAACTGAATGAGTGACAACTACAATAGCATTGTTTCAAACTCGGTCCTCACTTCCAAATTTGCATCCATATAACATAGAAATTTCAGCTCATTGAAAATGTAACCAGTATTATGATTAATCTCATAATCAAAGTGTAAAAATCTTAAAATAATTTTTTTTCCAACACTGTTTCCAAGCTGGATTCCAATATCTGTAAGTTTTTTCTCGGTGGGTCACAAACTTATGAACCAACTGAAAAATCAACAATCGCCCATTACAAGACGAAAATAAAATGTTTTTATATAATATAGATAATTTCAAATAACAATTTGAAGCTAGTTTCTTTCTTGGCATCATGGCTCTATATGTGTCATATGCTCTCTAGGTGGGACAAGTTGATGATTAATTACTGGTTCCAGTTATCTTACCTCATTACTTCCTATCAGGAATTCTCAGACAGATCGATTGAGCGCTTTGACAAAAAGGTTCCAAAGGTATACTTCAGAGAACTTGCTCAACTTAGACTGATGGGCAGTTTGGATTCTTACATTAGCGAGTTTCAGAGGCTCACTGTGATGGTACCTGATGTGATAGAGAGGCGATTGGTTATGTTGTTTAGTAAGGGTCCTTAGGAACCTTTGGGAGGTTGGCTTTAGGCTTTTGATCCGCCTTTCTTGCATGTAGTCATTAAAGAGTCAAGGACTATGGAGCTTGCAGCGCCTAAGAAGCAATTTTAGCCTAAGTCTAGCACCTTGCCTTCTAAGGAGGTCATCCACCAGTTGCAGATCAAAGAAAAAATTAGTAGCAAAATTTGATGATGCAACTCATGAGGAACTAAGGAAGAAACAACTATGTTATTGGTGCAAAGAACCCTATGATCGTGACCATAATTGTTCATTGAGGCCGAAGGGCAAAGCCAACGTTTCATGTGGGTTTATTATGATGATGTTGATTTTGAAATTTCAAACCAGCCAACTGTTTTTGATGTATATGAGGCTCGGAAAGCCTCTCTAGAGTTCGGACCTGATGCAAAACTATCCCCGTTGGCATTATCTACCACTATACGAGGTGCATCTGCTTTCAGGATCAGCAGATCAGTGGATGGACAACGATGTGTTGCCATTCTAGAGACTAGGGCTACACAATTTTATTGACGAGAGTTTTGTTAGTAGGTGTAGACTTTAGACAGAGGACTTCGCTGGATTCTGTGTCAGAGTGGTGGATGGTTATACCCTTGCTTGTACTAGACGAATATGTAATCACACTCTTTTATTTGATGACTATGAGCTGCAGGTTGACTTCTATGTAGTCAACTTGGATAAGTTAGATATAGTGCTGGGTATGCAGTGGTTCTAGGATATTGGAGATTTCACCCCCAAGTTACCTATGATGGAGATGATATTTGAGTTCCAAGGCAAGAGGTATGTGTTGAGGGGGATTACAGAGGGGAGTTTGTGCTCTATTTCTCTTTTTAGTGGTGAGAAGGAGCAATTGAAAGTATGTTTAATGCACAAGCACGTGAAGCTATTGAGTCATCCATTGCTAAATTCTTTTTTGCTAATGTTATCCCATTTCATGTGGCCCGTTCCTCTTATTTCAAACTAATGGTGAAAGATATAGCCACTATGGGTCCTTCATTCACACCCACTGCTGATCATAAGCTACGAACTGCCCTCCTAGACAAAGAGTACTCCATGGTTAATGTGTTGTTGGGGGATATGAAACAGACTTTGTATTGTCCCCTTTTTAGCTCACCATGTATTATGTTTAGTTTAGCCTATCATTGGCCCTCGTAGGATAAGTCAAATGTTTAGAGGGTTCTCATTTGGCAAAACAGAGGGCTCTTTCCCTTCCAGAGTACAAAAGTGTAAAGAATTGCTCTTCATTTGGCTTAATTTGCGAGACTATTTATTGTAAGTTATATATGCTCTGTTACTATTTTTGGCAGGGCACTTGGTCATGGTATATGCAGTGGTCCTCTTGATCCCCAGTTGACTTAGTGAGTTAAAAATTAAAATTAATGGCACAAGTTCATGTTATTTAATTATTAATAAAGTGTACTTTATTAATTATTCATTATAAAGTCTATTATAAAGTTCATAAAGTAAATGGGGGCCATGAGACATCATTAAAGAGCATTAATTGATTAAATAAAGTTGGCGCTCAATTGAGGATTATTTACAACGTCAACTTAAAGTAATTATTTAAGTCATTAATGAGACTTGTTTGAGAAGCTACATGAATCGAACTTGTGAAGGAAATATAAAAGCCAAGGAAGGGAAATTGATTTCAATATGCATATGTCTATTTGTCCTTAATGAATGTTCTTGGGAATTGAGCTACGAAACCTAGGGTTTCAATTAATTTACAGCATTGGAGGACGATAATTCTTTAGTGTTCTACAATCTTGAGGCTGTGAAAGACGAGCTGAAATCATTGTCTGATTGTGGGCTTCATTTAGAGGTTTAGTTGAGCTAATTTGGTTGAAGTTTTGGAAGTTTGAATATTAATCAGGGATAAATCTATAGCCGATTCATAGCAGCTGTTAGCAATGTTTAATTGACAGAAAAAGATGAATTCAAGGCAGCCGTACAACTTCTTGGTTCCCACGTGTGGTCACTAGATGTGGCGTGAGTCTCCTAGACTCTAACGCCTAGGAAATTGTGATTATTTCTGCCTTGTTTTGGGACGCCCAGCAATATAAAGGGGCTGCATTCAATATTGAGATGGTTGCGTAGTGAATTCAAGGTGGTGCGAACTTGATCCAGGTTCTTAGTTTAGATTGCAAACTCATTTCGATATTTAATAATTGAATTCACTTTGCATTGTAAATATCTCTCATTTGAAATAAAGCATATCCTACTTGTGAATTGCAAGTATTTAGATTACATTTCATGAATTGTCCATTATAGTTAAACATTCAAAAAATAAAATAAAATTTTCAAAACACAAAAAAATATAAAACTCTGCAAAACAAATCAAAACTCAGTTAGGCTCAGGTTGGAAATAGATTGAACCAGCAGGGTTCACCATAGCTTGGGTGAGGATGGACTCCTATATTGAGATGGATGGGTGGATTTATGTTAGACATTGGCCACTCATCAATATCATTGTCACATCCCTTGTTGGTTCTTATTTTCTGAAAGTCGTTGATTGTTTAGGGAAGCGTAAGGATTCAGAGTTCTAAATTACCATTTTGAGCGAGGCCATAGAGGAGATTGGGCCCGCTAATGTTGTACCGGTGATCACAGATTCAACATGTGTGCAAATCAGCTAGTTTGATGGTGGAGGGTGCTTACAAGCACATCTTTTGGACCCCTTGTGTTTATGCATTGAACAATGCATTAAATCACAGATTCAGTACATGTGTGCAAATCAATTGGTTTGATGGTGGAGGGTGCTTACGTGTATATCTTTTGGACCCCTTGTGTTCATGCATTGAACAATGCATTAAAAGACATAGGGAAGATAGATTGGTTGAGGCAAGTGGTGTTAGAAGCTAGAGAGGTTCAAATGTTCATTTGCAACCACCACATGTCACTTGCTCTTTTTAGGTCCTCAAAGGAGTTCCTCAAACCAGCTGAGACAAGGTATGCCAATTAATTCATTTTATTAATTTAATAAATTATTTAAATTATTGTTACACGTGTTTTACTTTTCCAATTACATTGAGACTTCTGATTATATACTATAGGTATGCCACTTATTACATCTTGATGGAGAGGATTCTTGAGGTGCATGAGCCTCTACAATTGATGGTGGTGAATCTAGAGTGGACCCAATGGTCTAATTCTAGCTCTCCTAAAGAAAGATCGGTCAAGAAAAAGATCCTTGATGACAATTGGTGGACCGCAATGAGGTAAGTTGCTGATTTTATTTAAAAATTAAAATTAAATGTTACTCTTTAGATTGCTGATTTTCAAATTTCATATTAAATTTCTGATCATAAATTTATAATTCTTTTGAATTTTTTGTTTGCATTTTGCAGATATCTTTGCTCTATCATCTCTTCCACTGTAGATGTCATTAGATATGTTGATACAAACTCTCCTAGTCTTCGAGAGATACATGAGACATTTGATAGTATGGTTGGGAAGATAAAGAAAATAATTTCGGCTAAGGATTCTACTTTGGGGTTATATGAGCAGCATATTAGGCCCATTGTGACGTGGAGGTAGAACATAATGAATACTTCGCTTCATATGACAGCCTACTCTCTAAATCCCAAATGGTATGCAAAAATGGATGGAAGGGTGCCTCCTTGTGATGATCCAGAGGTATTAGATGGGTTCACACAAGCCATTGATAAGATGTTTCTAGAGGAGGCTTCATACTTCGCACACAATTCCTTGACTTCACAAAACTTTGTGGCCCAACATTGAGTAAACAACAAGTGACGTTGGATAGAGTCATATTGGCACACAAAGATCCTATTGGGTGATAAACATGACATGGGAGGGATACACCACAGTTGAAGGTGCTTGCCTCTTGCCTCCTTGATAGGTTGCTATTTCCTCTGCTCTAGAGAGGAATTGGTCTACACATGCCTTTATTCACCCCCTCAAGAGGAATAGACTTATTTTTAGACAAGCGGAGAAGCTAGTGGCCGTGCATGGTGCTCTTCGACTCTAGGGTCATCAAACTACAAAGTATAGTGAGACTCCAACTTTATGGTGTTATGTTGATCCCGAAAGTGTGGCCTAGGTTAGTGAGGATACACCACCGGGATTGGTTGGGGTTCCGTTGGATGAGGATTCACTTGTAGTGGAGCATGACAGTGGCAATGACTCAGATGACTTTGATTTTGATGCAATGTTGGCAGAAGAAGAATAGGAGCAGCAGTGTGCTTTGTTTTTCTGTATTTTGATTTTTATATTGAGCATTAAACTATTTTAATTTTTAAAATAATTTTTTTGTTATCACATGCATATTGACAATGAATTATGCATTATGAATGCATATTGAGTATTGAATCGGTTGACTATTTAGTATTTAGTATTGAAACAAAGAAATGTTGTATGTTAAGGTCTATGATGTTTAAATGGCATGCTTTATCCATATTTTCATATGAATGTAATGTATATTTGCAAATTTCCGTGTATATTTTAAAATCTTCCTATATTTTATATAGCTGTCCCCTTGCCATCCCCAAACTTGGCAAAAAAATTTGCCGTCCTGGATTCCGGTCCCCCCGTCCCTTGCCATCCTTGTCTTGAGAAGTCAGGGTAACATTGCTATTAACAAAAGAAAGATAGTATTGAGAATGTGGAACGATGGTCCCCAAAAGATAGTGACAACAAAGAGGATGGAAGCATTATATGTAGATTCAAAGTCGCTCAGGTGGAATCTAGAGTTTCACTACGGACATCGAAGAAGGATAAGAGATAGGATGGTGAATTTGGATTTTTAATACAATCGATTATTCAATTAATTGTTAGGAAGCATTGTTGGATAATGGTTGCAGATATACAACACAATGTTATCAATAGGATTTCTTACCGGTCATGTAGATTGATTTGGGACCGTTGCGACGGATTGCTTGAGGACAAGTATTTTGGGTGGGAGGACTCGTAAGGTCACTGGATAACAACAATGGAGAAATTATCTCAATAACATAATCTCATAACATATCCAAAATGAATGAATAGCTCCACTTATATAGATTCTTAAGTCGGTGAGTACTCTTACTTTTAGCAATGTGGGATAAAAGATATTTTAACTTTTAATTTTCTCCTAATGAATTGGCTTCTCGGATAAGTTGGGGGCTTAAATGAATAAAGGGACTTTATATTATAACTTTATTATAGTCACTCTTTAATTCAATTAATTATAAATAAGTCATCCTTTTAATTTTTAAATTTATTCGAACAACTTAAGAAAAATTAATATAATTTATTTCATCAAAATTTGGGGACATTACAGTCCTCCCTTTCTAGAGTTTGCTTGCCCCCAAGCAATCTGCACCTGTATCCTAAAACTGAATGCCTGGATCCCATACCAACCTTTGGAACTCTGCTCCATTGATCCGCTACACTACTCGGATGTAAACATCGCCAAGCTCAGAGTTGTGAAGCAACTCATCATGGGCTATAAAAAACAGTGCACCAATCATGTGGATTCCACGATCCCAAATCATGCCATGTGTATACTCAGTTGGATCAACTTGCCATGTGCTGCTATAAAAAATGAACACATCCTCTATCCAACTCAGAACATCCCTCTAGTTGAAGCCACAGGTTCTTCTAAGGTCCAACGATGATAAGAGCTCATCATGATGCCAACCTCTATCAGGAAATGGATGAAGCAAATCCCTCCAACTCCTCCAACCAGCTCCCTGAAACAAAACTATCCATGTGAATGTTCCACCTGGATCCCACAAACAAAAAGGCCATCCACCTTTCCAACTATCTGTAATACCCAGTCGCTCCAGACTAATTATAGATGGAATGTCCAATTGCCACAAAACCGCCTCTCTAACCTGTATCCGAAATTGGTGACCATACGAGAGAAGCAAACAAGAAGGTATACACTATTTGGATCCTTCCTCTGCAGGAAGGACCTCATACCAGTCGTACACCCCAGTCCTATGTGTCATTCGGAGGATCAAGTCATTAGTAGATTGGCTGAATGAAAAAGAATGTGCATATCTCACAATGTAATTAGGGTGAAATGAATTATCATGCACAGTTTGCCTACTAAGTGTAGATGAATCATACTCATCATGTTCTACCCTTGTGTTATCATTATTGACAACTTCAGTCATAGTGGAACTATTGGAATCACTGGATATTGTATCATGACTTTGAGATTCATTGGTCACAATATAGTATGGTTGATCCTGTTCATCACATGAAGAGGCATGATCTCTATAGGGAAGTATTAGTAAGATATCTACTTGAACCCTTCCTAATGCATGCCTAATTGTCTGTAAGCTTGTCATTGAAACTCCATCTGCAGACCAGTGTTGTATGAGATACTCAATGAGTGTGCCAATCCTATCAATTTTGTCCATGGCTGGTGCAACTGACTCCACTTTTGTGTACACACTTTCAAGAATTACAACAAGAGGTGCAATCTATTGAAACTGATTTGCATTTCTTGTTAAAGTCTTAACCTCAAGGCTGCAAGTTGTATCATTATGTGGTTCCTTCTCTACAGCTGATTTACAATCAACATCATGCTCACCTGTAAGAATCCCATACATGCAATTTGAATCTTCTTGTACCAGCTCTCTCATATGAAGTTCATCACCCAATCCCGTTACTCGTTGGTCCTCCACACCTGTCATATTTGAATGTTATGTTGAAGAAGAATGTGACAAAATCAATTTTTGACCAAGCTCATCTACTTGATTTTATGCTTCATGTAATGCCACTAAGGTAGTCTCTAAAGTGTCATTAGTGCTCGAGAGCTCAAAGGTGAGGGTGTCTACTTCATCCTTACTTTTCATTGCTTTAGAGTAGATCACAGCAAGGTCAAAGAGATTATCATGAGCTGACAATAGATTTGAATAATCTGATTTCATTATTTCCATTGCTGCTTTGATCACCTGAAAATTTGGATGAGAACATTCTTCAACACCCTCTTGTCTCCTCTCAAGTTGACTCTTCCACAGATGATTTTCTATCAACTTGTGTATGCTATGAAAATGAGAAAGTGCTGCAACAATTTTATCTTCGCTCACTTTCAATTGATTCTCCAAATTTGGCTTATGAAGCACATTGGACTTAATGGATGAGGTGGGTGTTTGACTTTGAAGAATTTGACTCTCGCCAAAGTCTTCCTCCACGATTTCCTCTTTGACTTCTTTCTTATTTGGAACTATTGCAACGTTGGTTCCAAAACTAAAATCATCCTCATCATTCCAATCACCCAACACATGAGATGATGGCATACTATTTCCAAGTAGAAGAAGAGGGACAGGATTAGAAGCAACCGTAGAACTATTAGGAGAATTCATCTGCTCACGTGGCTCCTCAATGATGACTTCTAGGTCACCCACCAAGAGACTCTTGCTCACAATATCTTTATCCGCAATGGTTTCTTCGGTTTCCTGAACATCATGATACTCATCTTCATTTTCAGATTGATAATCAGCATCATGCAACTCTAGATCTGATTTATTTCTAGGGTTAGTATCAACACCTTCATTGTTACGAATGTCAACCTCCATAACTAAATTTCTAGAAGAAGTTAGGGCAGAATTTTGTTCAGAGAGAAATCCATCCCAAACATCATTATGGGCTGATCCACGAGGAGTCTCGTACTAATGTTCATCTTCAATACCAGCTGTTATGTCTTCCACATGATTGAAAATGGCACTAATGAAAGAAGTTTCATCCTCAGACATAGCTGCAATAGATAGCTGATTTTGATCAACTCCATGTTCATCAGGTCTAACATAAGCATCAATGCTCACAAATGATGTAGAGTCATCTTCATAGGCTGATTGGGAGGCATCTTCAAAAGCACTAGTGTGATCACTCATGCTAGATAACTCGACCTCCACATTCCCAACAAAGAAACTCGTGACTATCAATTGGTGATTTTCTCCTTAAGGTCTGATATATTGAAGGTGATTGTTCGTGACATGAATCCATCGCACATGCTTCACCTTTAACATCTAATTCCTGAATACTAACACTAGAAGACACTCCAATTCTGTTATCCTCTTTAGTCTCTCCGTCAAGCACTGGTTCAGTACTTGTTTCACAATCACCTGCTTCAATGACAACTTCATGATGCTTTTCCTGAATAGCTGGTTTGAATTTTTGTTCACCTGTGGGCTGAATAGGGACCACTGAAAACTCCCCATATAAATTCTTGCAACTCCTTGTTCAAACAAATCCTGAGCTATCTTACATTATTGTTGTTTTGCCAAATCAGTCTTGTAATGCAACTTTGGATGCCAGTCCATGTAATCAATGAAAGGTAAATCTTTCTTTATAGATGTAGGGAGGGAATCATATTCCTCAAATAGGCTAAGTACTTCTCCCCTTTTATGTTGCTGCAATTTCTGAGCTAACTATTGTTTTGCTTGATTAAGATCCTTCATGACCTTTTTTAGGCTAGGCATTTTTCCCATAACTGACAATCCACTGATTATACCCAACAGGTTGGCAGGTTCAATGCTCTGATACCACTGTAAGAACCCTTCCTAATTTTGATCAATTTGTCTTGCAAAAATCTCTGACTTATCTTCACAAATATCACTTACACAACATAGGTATTTAATCATGATCATATTGTTCCAGAATTTCTGTGTATTACTCAGTGACATTTCATTGAACACTTTGCAAACATCTTTAGCTTTGAGATATGACTCTGTCTTAAACTTGGAAGTGAAAAAGTTGCTGCTACAAAACAATCATAAGCCCAAAACAAGCTGACTCTTGCTTATATTACAATGCAAACACATTATAGACATAAAAATGAACAAATGGTTGGTTTATAACAGTAGAAGTCCTTACTGAGTCCTCATTAGCATTTCAACAAACATTTTGCATGCATAGATGAATTCAGTATGGTATTTAAATTGGAAACTTACTGATTACAGTCCTAAATTTTCGGCAAACTTTGAACTCAACATTGTAATCAGAATGTACATTTGCAAGTTCACATTACCATAATGATGCACAGGCATCGATTGTCTCTCAAGAGCAGACTTATCAGCTGATGATGGCACCAGGAAATCTGAAAGGCACTGAATATTACAACCTTTATGGCTCTATACCTCACGCTGCCCCTTCTTACTAGTCCGAGCATTTCCAACAGCACCTAGGACTGACAGAACTCTCCCTGACTGTCGTCCAAACACCTGCCAAACAAGTATGATGTTCCAGTACACTTCAACACTACCCTAGGAAATCTGAGATAACCCGAAGATGATATGGGAAAGCTCTGCTAGGGAATCGATGACCACTAAATGTTCAGTCTTCCCCTTAATCAGCAATATGATCAAATCATCAAACGCATATGGAGTTCAAACGCTTGAAGGACTTCTACGTGGCCACTAATAACTCTGAGTAAGTGCTTCAGCTAGCTCCTAAATCTGAACTTTCACTTTGATTACAAAACTCTGCTTATCTCTGCAGATTTCTACATTGAAATCCTATGATGAACTCTGAAATGAATTCACTCTTAATGAAGGAATGGGTTTCTGTCCAGACCTTGGTTCCATGGGGTTCCGTCCTTAGAACTGTCCAGTCACTGGATAACAACAACAATGGAGAATTATCTCAATAACATAATCTCACAGCATATCCCAAATGAGTGAATAGCTCCGCTTATATAGCTTCTTAAGTCAGTGAGTAATCTTACTTTTAGCAATGTGGGATAAAAGACGTTTTTACTTTTTAATTTTCTCCTAATGAAGTGGCTTCTCAGACAAGCTTGGGGGGCTTGGGGGCTTCAAAGAATAAGAGGACTTTATATTATAACTTTATTATAGTCACTCTTTAATTCAATTAATTATAAATAAGTCATCCTTTTAATTTTTAAATTTATTCAGACAACTTAAGAATAATCAATATAATGTATTTCATCAAAATTTGGGGACATTACAAGTGCAAGAGTCTCTTGGTGGGTGACGTAGAGATTATGATTAATAAATAGCCCACATGAAGATGTTTTCCAAACAGCCAATGATGATGACTCCACATCTTATGTGAGTGCTGATGCTTATGTTGGTCCGGGAGAAATTGTCCCTACATATGGTGTGGGTCCTTTGGATGGATCTACTTTTGACCATAGTGTCGTTCCCACTTCCTCCACACAGTCGGGGATGAAAGATGGTATTAATAGCATTGATATGTGTAATGAAGAACAATCAGTTACTTCATGTGAATCTGATTTCTCTCACACCTACTAGCTCACATAATTTGGAGAGACAATTAAAAGGCACTGAAGATAAAATTGTTGTAGCTCTAGTACATTTTGATGACATATATGGGATGATTGAAAAACACATTTGGAAGGAACAGTTGGAGGAGACAAAACGGGCTTGAAGAGGAATTCTCACATTTGGAGGTGGTCAAGGAAGGGATGAAAACAATGAAATCAGATTATCTACATCTTTCAGATCGTGATCATCTTCTCGATCTTGCAGGGATTTATTCAGAGGTATTGAGGAAGAAGGAAGAAGTAGACACCCTTACCTTTGAGCTCTCAAGCACTAAGGACACTTTAGAGACCACCTTAGTGGCATTACGTGAAGCAGAAAATCAGGTAGATGAGCTTGGTCAAAAATTGATTTTGTCACACTTTTCTTTAGCTCAATCAGAAATTTCATCTTCTATGGCATTATCAACTAAGATGCAAAATTCAGATATGACAAGTGTGGAGGACCAGCCGGTAACAAAGTTTATGAACTTCATGTTGGAGAGTTGTTATAGGAAGATTCAGATTGCGGTCATGAGATTGCTGCAGGTGAGCATGATGCTGATTGTAAATCAGCTGTGGAGAAGGAAACACATAATGATACAACTTGCAACCATGAGGAATAAACTTTGACAAGGAATACATTTGATTTTCAGCAGGTTACACCTCTTGGAGCAGCTCTTGAGGGTGAGCTCTCAACGGAGGAAGTTGCACAAGCCTTAGCTTGTTTTAATACTGCAAATAAATTCATTGAATACCTCATCTAGATTGTTCATTTTGATGAGGGACGAAATGGGCCTAGGGACGGAGTCTGAGCATCAAGTCTACAAACACTTAGACGAGCACTTTAAGTGATAAAATCAGATTACCTTCAATTGCTTTCAAGTAGAGATTGTGCCATCATGTTTGCAAGACAGCTATATAGAGCATTTGCAGTGAGAGAGGTACGAGAGGTTACTTCAAGGGCTGTAAATATTGAACAAGTTAATGATGGAGTATATGATGCTGGGAATAATGAAATAACTAAGGGCAGCAGTGGTTCCATTACCACTGAGGATGTGCATGATGATAACATAAGGGTAGAGCAGGATGAGTATGATTCATCTGCACTTAGTAGACATGCATTTCACCATAATTACATTGTGAGATATGCACATTTTGTTCATTCAGGACACCAACTAATGACTTGATACCCCGAATGACGCATAAGACTGGGGTGAATGATTGGTATGAGGTGTTTTTTTCCTATAGAGGAAGTGCCCAAATCCTCTAGTCCTTCCTGTTTGCTTCTCCAGTATGGTCACTAATTTGAGATACAAGTTAGAGAGGCAGTGTTGTGGCAGTTGGATATTCCATCTATAATCCGTCTGGAGCGACAAAATATTATAGATAATGGGAAAGGTGGATAGCCTTTTCACTTGTGGGATCCAGGTGCAGCATTCCCATGGATAGTTATGTTTCAAGGAGCTGGTTGGAGAAGTTGGAGGGATTTGTTTCATCCATTTCCTGATAGAGGTTGGCATGATGCTGAGCTCCCACCATCATTTGAGATTAGAGGAACCTATGGCTTCAACTAGAGTGAGGTACTCAGTTGGATAGAGGACGTTTTCATATATGATAGCAACCCATGGCAAGTTGACTTGACTGAGTATGCACGTGGGATGATTTGGGATCTTGGAATCCACATGATTGGTGCATTGTTTTTAATGGAACATGATGAGTTGTTTCACAACTCCGAGCATGGTGATGTTTACATCATAGTAGTGCAGCGGTTTGATGGAGCAGTGTTCTAGAGGTTGATATGATATCTAAGCTTTGGGTTTCAGCATGCAAGTGCGGATTGCTTTGGGGCAAGCAATCTCCGGGAAGGGAGGAGTGCAATGTCCCCAGCTTTGGCGGAATAATTAATTAAATTAAAGTTATCCAAATAAATTAAATATTAAAATGGATGCCTTTATTTTAATTGATTTAATTAATAAGTGACTTTGCAAAGTAATTAGATATTGGTAAAAAGTCACTCTATTTATTAATGAGTCATCTAGCTTATGGGAGAAGCTATGCCTTGAAGGTAACTCTAGAAGGTTCACCAAATGTTATAAAAGGAGGTTTTTGCAATGCATTTCTCATGTTCAGATATTATGAAATTTGATGAAATTGCCTAGTGCTTTGCATTGAGGAATTGCTAAGGACAAAAAATTTCAGTGATCCACAGAGCTGGACGAAAACCTGGTTCTTCCTCGGAATGGATTCACGACGGAGTTCACATTTGTGCCAAATTCATAAGGTTTTGAGTTTGATCTAAAATCTGAAAGTATTTTACATGGGGCTCCCGATCTGGAAATAAAGTTATTCTATTCTAAATGCTATTTTCATTCTTGTTCTTTCTCATATTTGCAATTATTTTAATAGTCGTGGTTTGGTGAAGATTTGCGAACATTATAAGGGCCGAAGGAATAAATAATTGCCAGGTTTTTATAAGGTGTGAGACTCACATATATTAGGCATGAGCATGAGTCGATTCAAAATATAATCTGAATGTTTTATATTTGAATATTATATTTAGTGTGAGGCCTGATTAAATATTGGGACGAAAGGTTTGATTATTATTTGAAAGTGTACAAACACTGACGGGGCCTGTTTCATAATTTTATTAATTACTATATAGTATATAGCTGCGGCATGGATATCTTGGTTGTTATTGCCGTGAAGCATCTGATATTTCAGGGGAGCAAATATATATATTATTATTCGTAAGGTGCTGCAGATAATATTATAGAGGAAGTTGTAATGCATTTGGCTAATGGTATATCAATTAATTATTGATGCTCATCTATTGTGCTGTGGTTGCCGTTAACTTCATTTGCTGCATATGAGAACTGAGACATTAACAGGCTCAAATTACATTCACAGTTGAATACATGATATACCCGTGGAGTCTTAACGGGCTTCAGAATTACTTTTGGCACTTGTTGATGTATATGCGTGGTAGGAGTTTGGTCCAGTAATCCTGTGTGTGGAATCATGCAGTGGTGAACAGCAACGATTCACATTATCCTATTATGTGTGCTGAAGTTGGAAGCTTTAGACAGAAATAGCAGGCTTTTACATGGTCCGTGGAAGTGCTTCTGAGGTTCAACGGGAGGGCAAGCATTGGCTATTGTTTCATTTGTGCTAAATAAAACAACAACAAAGTATTAAAGGATATTACTAGTATCTTAACCAACAATGGAGCAAGCAATACAATTTCAGACGTGCTAAGAAGAGCCTGCAACCATATATATTAGAGCTTTGCTTCATGTGCAGACAACTTGCATGATCCACTTGTCAGATAAAATTTTTAAAGAACAGACTTTCAATAGCCTAAAAAAAATATTATAGATATCAGTTTTTTATTATTCAGGATAAAATTTTGTTCCTTTCAAAAAATGATAAACTCTGCAAATATCAAATGTAGTTCAAATTTAATTCTCCTCCTTAATAATATAATGTATAATGATAAAAGTTTAAAATATAGTGAAATACTTTTTAGAATACTAGATCCTGACAACTAGTTGAATAGAAATCATAAAATATGTGAATTGGAATAACATGACTGTTACTAAAAGCTGGTTTGAATTAAATTGGGTGTATACTCATCTGAATGCCACACCCTTGATATTTGAGAGGGGTGATGGAAGCCTAAATATGAATTGGGTCCATTCTGAAAAACAATTGTATAAGGATGGAATAGTCGAAGATGGAAGACTTACTATGATTTACCATAGAGAAACAGTGGTTGTGAACTAAGTCGCAAAGAAATGGAGGGGTAATCCGTTGATGCCAATATCTGCCCTAATATGAATTGTGACACCGAAACACCTTTAAAACATAAAAATGACTGCCAAATCTGTGCCCCAAAAAAACAATAGGCATTCCAAACCCTGGATTTAAAAAAATATAATGGAATGGTTTAAAAAATTGCAGAAACATGTGCACAATTTAAACATGATTTGGAAGCGTTTAGTCAATCAGTCAACAACAACTGAACCCATTTTTAAAAATTTTGCATGTCAAAACATTATGACCAGTGCTGATTTGCAATTTTAATGATTAATTGTGTTTTTTTGGCGATTTATGCTTTTATGGTTTTGATAGTCATTACGTCAAAACTCTAGATATAGCTATGCTTAGCTCATTGCTGGTTTCATTTAGAGTTCTACTATTCAAAATCCATAATGAAGTCAGCTATAGGTGATACCTTTTTATCCTTGTTAGTTTTTACTATTCAAGGATAATTTCTTTTAACAGTATTAAGCACCAGTTATATAGTTTTCTGTTGAAAGAGAAGGTACATTCTGTTTGCAGAAGTGGTTTTCTTTTGCAAGAACTTTGTGTTAGTTGAAGATGTATTCTGTCCAGTTTTTTTTTCCTAGCACTGTTTATGTTATGGACCGGCTAATGTTTTTGTTTTTTCTTGTTCAACATTCATTTCGTTGCCATATAATGGTGATTCCATATAATTATAAATGCATTTGCAGGAGTCTTGCATTCCAAAATTATGCACTGGTTCAACCGGCAGGACACAATCTATTCCAGTCAACCTCGTTATTGTCAGAAAGAATGGCTTGCAAGAAACTTGTATGACTTTGCAGATAGCTTTGTGAATCCTCAGAAACATAATTTAATTGTTCCTTGCAACGATGAGGAAGTGGATGCTTGGTATGTTGAAGCTAAGAGATGGGCGAGATTACTTTGCCTTGGACTATTAGAAGTGTGTCAGTTTTCAAAAATACTCCTGGTAAGATTCGAGTCAATGTATATGTTCACTTATATTAAATGTCTGAAGATATGGCTTGCATTTCAGTTGTAATAGCATTTTCTTATTGTACATGACAGATCGTACTGTTTCTGAAGGCTTCTTAGCTAAACTTTTAAGAGTTGACTGAATGATTTCCATGAAATGAAGCTTATGAGATTTGACATGATTCATTTGTTAATTATACCGGTGTCCTTTATGAAAGTAGTTGAAACTTGTTATGGCAAGGTATTGATGAGTTATTAATGGTTGTTATGCTGAAGATACTTAATGTTCACTGTTAAATACATTTCTTTATTCTGGGGTGGAGTAAGTAGTATCTGAAAGAAGATGCAACTACTTGATGACTTTTAAAGATGGATATGTAAAGGCATTTGTTTGTTTCCCAAGTAAACCCTATAGCTTAGTGTTATGATATATGCACCGGCTTCGCGTATTTCTGGTGATGTACCTGTACCAAATCAGACAGTGGTGCCAGAAAATAGCAATTTGTATTTGCAGCATATTTAGTGCCTATCTATAGATAGGAATGCATGATTTTAATTTCATGTATATGAATAATTATAGATAATAATGCTTAAGAAATATTTAGGATGAATGTAGATATCTCTTGATAGGAGTATATGTTTCTTTCATGCGCAGACCACTGGTGATGTTCCTAATACACAAAGAGCAAGCAATGAATATAGATGAAAAAGAAGAGGATGGTGATGGACTAGATCCCCAATTCTGCAAATACAAAATTGATTGAAAGACAGTTTTAGATGTGGCCAAATAATAGCAGATTTTCTGAAAATAAGGGTCCCAAGTTTTCAAGCTTGGGCTTGTAATTACTCAGCTGTTAGTGTGTCAAAATGCATTATTTTCTTTCTTAATCCAATGGGTGTGCAAACTCTGCAAATTCTTTGATAAATCTTCAGTAGCATCCTGCATGTTCTAAGCCTAACAGTGACCCTGCTTGCCTAATATCATTTTGTCTAGACAATTTCCTAATTACCTTATTAGGGTCAGTTTTCATTCCAGCAATACATTTAAAAAGACATAACTTTTTTCCATGTGATACCAATGATTGAGAGCTCTTGGGATTCAAAAAGTCTTGCTTTCCAACACAAACACATACATCAGGCTAATGCTTGTGAACAATCATCCTGTTGTCCTTGAATACACCAATCGTCTACAAAGCTCTTAAAATTGTTCAGTGGAAATTTCCTTAGAAATAAACAAAATTGTTTCTTAGAATACAGCTGGTCTATACATAGCGCAAATGGTATTCTATTATATAGAACTCCAATACAATAATTGTTTTTAGTTTTGTCTTTCTGACTATAACCAGGGAATCCGTACAGAAATGAATATGTTTGTGGCTTGCTATGTCTGCTACTTTCTCTAAACTTTTATCTGGCAATTGTATTGGAAGCTGCATTTCAACTTGATCAACTTTTCCTCGTGTAGAATGGTGTAATTGGTTCTACAGTGTTTCCCATCTTAATGCAAGTTGTGATTGAACAGAGTTATGTTCGAGTACATATTTGTAGCCTGCTTCATTGGATAATCGTTGCTGTGCTTGGTACAAAGGAATCAGTATTTGTTCTCATTTCTAATATGAACTGGTTCACTACTGCTGTAGTAACAAAAGGTTCCTGGCTTCTGCTAACCGTTTCTCTTTTCAGAACATGACAATGGAAAAATATAGCCAATGTAAAAATGTGGAAAAAATTTACCATCTTTCTCATATAATATGTTTTGGTATCATCTTTTCATGTGAATTATATTGCTTTTAGTTTTGCATATAATATTGCTGTCATATTTTCAATGCAAGTACATCATCTTTCCTGTTGTCTTACATTGACATATAAAGGCAAAATACAAAGGGTACGGTGACAGATTTCTTGTTGTATTTCAAAATCTTTGAGGAGCGGGCATATTTAAAAAATAAGCTGATTTTTTCTGAAGTACTAGTTCCTAGGTTTGACTATTGTTTTCCTTATTTTAGCAGGTAATTCAAAGTCATGCTCATGAAATTCATCAATGTGCTGATAGTTCAAGCTTTATACCAGTGAAGCTACTGCTGCTCATTATAAGTGTAGTAAAAGAATGTCAATCTCAAAAGAAGTTTTCTGAAAGTATTCAAGGTAGAAGATTGAAAAATAAGAACAAGGAATTATTGGATTTGTTGGGAAAACAGAAGTTAACACGATATGATATGCTTCTCAAAACTGTTTCTAACACCATTCTTTCAATATTGGTGAGTTGGCTACATTTGCTAGTTGCAGGTCTATTGTCCTTATTTTTATCTTTACAGTGATATAAGAAAGCATAGAAGTTTGACAATTATGCATAAAATGCAATTCTACAGGATGAGCTTCTTTCATATGCAAGGTCATCATTTACAATTTTTTGGCATGATTATTCATGGGATGGACCATTACCTGATTCGGTAACTGGAAAACTTGGAGGTCCATGTCAAAGGCGATTGCCATCTTTAGCAGCTTCGTCAGTCTTGCAAGCAGTACATTATTCCTCCTTAATTGGACTGAAGTCCAAAATATTTATATTCAATCATTATATATGGAAGTTTGCATTTCTAAGTAGCCTCAGCTCTTATGTTAAAAGAGAAGTTATTGTGTATATTGTATATAAAGTTTTTTGAGGCTTGCAAATTATCATTAAAAAGAACCTACAAATCAGTATTTGATCAAGAAAACATGAAAGCTGGAGTGCACATATTTCAGTCTTGCTAAACAGGGAAACACTGACCGTTGAGTTTTGCTATCAGGAATGAAAGAAGTTAGGTAAACCAGTACACAACAATGAAGGTTATAAGAGGTAGCATAAAGGAAGTCTTGAAATATACCTTTATGATCACCTTTTCATAGGTAGTTTGTTATGTGCACGGTTATAAATTCATTTTATTTACGACGGACTCTGACTCAAACTCCTACCCTCTTGGATAGTTATCCATCGATCTTGAGATACTTTTTGGTGTCCGGAAACCACTAGTTGTTTGGTGGTCTTGCGGTTTCTTTTTCTGTTGGTTCTCTTTTCTCGGACACCGTTTGGTTGTCCTGCTGCCTTCTGGGCTCTCTGTTGTACTCTCAGTCCCTTAGGCCCGCTTGTGGTCTCTTGTTGGACATTAATAATTTATCTTATCTTATCTAAGACACTTTTTATTAGAGACAAAGTATAAAACTTGGGTAGGATGGAATCATTGTATTTTCTACTGTTTTTTCTCATCTATTTTATATTTTTCCATTGTTGAGATTATTCAAATTAAATCCAATATTATGGTAAGAAGTAGAGGTAAGCACACAACCAAGATCTCTTGTCCGTTACGTTGTGGATTCTCTTCATCATTCATCATGACCAACTGAAAGTGATGTGGTTAAACTAGCTTGTAGTTGGATCAGGCTAAACTGGCTTCCTTGCTGCTTGCATCCTATCACAATCTAATTACCTTTCTTGAAGGAAACATTGATTTATACTATAATAATCTTACATGGAAGTTTGCTTGGTATTGAGCTATTGAGATGGTCATGTGGGAATATCATTGAAGGAAGTGTTGCAGCTTTTAATTTTAGATTTGAGATCACTGTTTTTTGATATTGAGGGAGAAGTCTACTCAACATTTTGCTGAGCAAAAGGGGAAATTTTCTGTTATAGTAGGCAATGAGATCATAAGTTGCAGAAGCAGTGTTCTGCATGGCAGAAAATGGTAAGAATGTAATCTTAGATAAAAGGGAGAATGCACTAGTTGATCCACCTCCATATTGACATATGCCAAAAATATGGAAGAAAACATTGGATTGAGCTTTTGTAAATAAGGCGCTATTAGAGAGGGGTTGTTAGTTCCAACTTTCACAGTTGTTTTAGGGCCAGAGATGGTGCAGGCTACGTTGTAGAGTGCAATTGGCACAAAAGGAAAGAGGAAGCCAAGACTTGCACAAGGGAATTAAACAAACAATATAGATACTATCGCTTGGGAGAGTCTCGCTATTAGTGAATGTTGGTTATGGTGGACAAAATTGTAATGTCCCCTTTTTAGCTCACCATGGTTGGTGGTTTGGATTAGCCTATTAGTTGCCCTCGTAGGCTAAGTCAGAGGGATAGAGGGTCACAGTTCGCACAACCAGAGGCCAATTCCTATTCCAAAGGATAGGAGAGTTTAGAATTGCTCTTCGTTTGGTTTAGTTTGGCACACTTACTATTTATAGTAAGTGCCTATTTCAGGAAAGTCAGTATTTCTATCTTTAGTAGAGCGCTTGAACATGTTGTGTTGCAGTATTGAGATTTGACACCCTTGGCTTGAGCAGTTATTCAGAGACTTACTATTTATAATAAGTCAGTTTCGCGCAGTTGTTATTTTTGGCAGGGCACTTGGATGTTTGGCATTGGCGGTATATATCTGGATATATAGTTGATTCCTTGGAGGAGTTTTTATAGCCTGTGTTTACGATTATTTTATTATTAATAAAGTTTTACTTTATTAATAATATATTATAAAGGGTTAATTATTAATTGATATTATAAAGTCAATATATTGCAATTTAATAAGTCATTAATGCGACTCATTTGAGAAGCCTTGTGGATCGAACTTATGGGGAATATTATAAAAAGCCAAGGAAGAAATCGATTTCATTATTATGCATATGTGAATGATTGCTTTGGAGTTTGGTTTTTGGGAGTTGGAAGAAAACAAGGATTTCTGCAATTCTTGCATTGAAGGGCGGCAATTCTTCAATGTTCTGGTGATTTGAGATTGTGAGAGATCCATCGAATTTTGCTAATCTGTGATGGTTTAATTCAGTAACCATAATTGAGCATAATCTGTGAAGAGTTTTTGGTTAACGATTGGAGAGCTGATTCCGTAGGCAGCTTATTTCAGCGATTTGCAGCATTAATAGATAATTGCCAACCATTTTCATGCTAGCCGTACATCTTCTAACAACCCACGTGAGGGCTATAGCTGTGGCATGAGTTTTTAGGGCTCAAAGTTTCAAACGCTTTGAATTTGTCGTGTATTTCTGTTTTATGGCGACGTCTAGCAGATTGCAAACAGGTTTGCTACAAAATCGATAAGTTTCTAGGCCAAATTCAAGTGGTGTGATTCATCCAAGTGAAATTCAGGTTTTCCTCAGTTGCATTTTAGTTTTCAGAATTTTATAAATCTTTGTCCATGCATTGTATATACCTATAAATCAATAAGAAGTCATCACAGTTCAATGCATTGTAAAATTGTTTCAGAATTATTTGAATGCAAAGTTATTATCTTGCCTGGCAACACTTTATAAAAATTCAAGGAATTGTATATTTATTTACAAAAAATCAGTCTTATATATCATTTGCATAGTAAATTAGTGGTCTGGCAGAGTTAGAACCTGCAGGGGGTTCTTACAAAAATAAACCTAATGATCATCCACTAAGGGCTGCATTATCTTCAACATAGGTAGACGAATACCTTATTTTCATTTTAGAGACTTTGATCCTTATTTTGTTGGAATGACCTCAAATCATGATAGGGAGAAGAAAGAATCCTTGGTGTAGTATATGGAACATATAGTAACAATCATATATACCCCTATTGATTTTTCCAAAGCGTTGGAGGCATAGTTGAAAAACTTGCCAAAAAATACAAAAAATGTAGGCCAAAAGCCTTGGTGAGTTCTTGCCTGGAATTTTTGGAAAATTTGCCACTATTTCGACAAAGACTCCTCGAAATGTCGCAAAATCTTGCATTTTCTTGTGAAAAACTCGCCTAAATGAGTATAATTTTCTTTTTTCATGTAATGTCAAAAGTATTTTTGAAGTATTTTTATAAACAACAAAGTGCCAAACACCTAATTTCATTCTTAAGTGATTAAATTGTGAAAATGGCGTGCACTATGAAGGTTTGTGTGGTTTCAAAGGCCTTAATTTGGGCTTGGTGGTGGGGGCTACACCCCTCAACCTCGCCCTATGTTGCATCAATGAGCATGCTAGGGGTACCGCCCCCGAACCCTACAAGGGGTGCTACACCTCGACCCTGTTGGGGTGCTGCCCCCTCAACCCCATTGGGTCTGTTGCCTGCAAACCCCCATGAGGGGTGCTGCCCCTTAACCTTGTTGGGGGCGTATCCCCTAGATCCCCGTGAGGAGAATTTCTCCTTAAATCCATTGGGGTCCATGATATGTTTTAAATTCTAATTTTTATTTATATGTGATGGAAATGAATAATATTTGTACAAATTTTGTAATACGTGTTTTTTAATAATTGTTGTTTTAAATTTACATTTTAAAAAATGTTCGATAAAATTGCAAAGTTATTGATGAGATTTTCCCCAAGTTTTTGTTGAGCCAGCATTTTTTATTTTTTTGGCTTGATGAGTTTTTGCTGTGTCTGAGTTTTTTTAACTATTGTTTGAACTTTGATATATACCATTTACAAGGCTTCTGTTAAAAAAGCCACCAATAATATCACACAAGCATACAAAGAACTTGCTGTTCAAAAAGTTTGCAGGGATAATTTGTCCAGCAAAAAGATTAACATTATGTGGAATAAGGGGAACCATGTACTGAAAATAGATTACTTGGCTAATGAGGAGTGGAGATGCATTTTGGACTTGATGAAGAATAGTTTTATTGGACCCACTCAGGTATTTGATATTGCAATGTGGATGACTGACTACATGGTTAGTCCTGGCAAAGTGGAAGTATAGAATTCGCTATCTAAGTAAGTTGGAACTTGTGTGTATACTGCATTCAAGAATAGCTCAATGGAATGTTGTGTCATATAGATTCCTTTGTGTTTAGGGAGTGATATTCATGCATTGAAAGGAAAAAGAGTGAGGAGGTCTCTAGGTGCTCAAATTGTTGAAGTAAAGGGCGAAGAACCAAGGAGTGGGCACTTGTCATGAAAATGAAAACTAGCAGTAACTAAGTCATCATTTGGAGCAGAAGCACCTACTGAAGACAGGTAAGTAATTATCACTCCTCAACTTACTATGCCTATTGTTCCACTCAAATAGTAGTCTTACCATATTGCTGACTATGTCAACTACGGATTAATATATATACGTTGCACTAACCTCCTAAAGGTCCCCTATGAGATCTAGAAGAGGCCCACCCCTCTTCAAGTTGAATATCTAGAAACTATATAGGATTGCACTAATCAACATGAGACAAGTTGAACGCAACAACAACCATACCAAGACCAACACCATGATCATGAGGACATTTCATTGCTTGCATATTCAAAGCCTTATACCACATCATCTGGCCAAGAATATGATTTCCATCCAAATTCGGCAGCTAGATGCTACAAATTCACTTTGTAGGATACAACGTGCACAAGACTTGGAGCCACTAGCACAATTGATGTCTCAGGTAGTAGTGAGAGAATGATGACTGGATGGTTCCTATTCTCTCCTATTGTCTAATGAGGCTTGACGGATTGAACAATTTGTAAGAGAGTGCGACAATGAGTTTACAAAAATCTCAATCTCTGATGATTGATGGAATGCAAAAACTCTTCAAATGAAAAGTAATTGTATACTAGTAAGGATGCGCCTATTTTTTGGTTGTTCAGATGGACAAGTTTTAGCAGTTCTATACTCCATTGATATAGGTTTTGTTATCTTTATCTCATGCTTCAAAGAGAAATGGCTGCCTAACATGTGATGATAGCTGAAAGTGCAGTAGTTACTACTTCCAAAAATCTACATGTAGAGCTTGAAGAGCAATGGCAACGATTCAAACACAAGTTTCCCAACAAGCTCAATTGGTATACTTGGAGAAATCTAAGTTGGCATAGAAAGAACAAGAAGTACTGAAACTCAGTGCATCCCATCAGAAGGGAAAATCACAATTTAAGGCAGTGCAGATGGTAAAAAATTCATGTGACAGCAAAATCATCGCCATCAATCACTTGAAACGAAGAACTGAAGAAATCTACAAGCTAAGATCTGATACTATCTATTGTGAATAAAACTGAAGGTAATAGAACATACTAAGAAAAATTGTTTGTCTTATTTCGGTGATTTCTTTTATTCATTGATAGTATTACTCGTGCAAACAATAGACTAAGGAGCATATTAGAAGATTAGAATACCTTTCTGGAGTAGAATAAGTCTATACGAAACACTGGATGGTTGCCAAACAGAACACAATAATCTACAAGTACTGAAAGTTGTTGGGATGGTGCCGACTAGAACACAATAATCTACACATACTGGAAATTGTTGGGATGGTTGCCAAATAGAACATAATAATCTACAATTACTCCTGACAACTATCCACAAACCAACAACTAAATAATACATAACCAGGTACAACCGTATTAACAAATCAAAAAAAGTCATTTTATGCTAAATAGATCTTGGATCATCTCCTTATGGTAAGGCAAGAAAGCAATATTAAATGGTATTCCATTCATATGAAAGAACCATATACTTTCTGCATCAACTGCACCTTGATGATGCAAATCAAACAAATTTCCAATTGGGCTTGATCTGTTAGCGTACAATTTCTTGCAAGAAGATCCCACATTGTGCTATTTGTGTTACATCTGCAGAAGATGCACCTGTTTCCAACTCTCCAATTTCTCTTTGTAGATTCTTAGTTACACTTGTGGTCGAAGTGTGACAGATCAAATGAGGCACTTTCCCCTTAGTTTTTTCTTGATCCCTAATAGCTTTGTATCACTCTTTCATTTGGGCAAGGATCAACATCTCTATGAGTGCTCCATACAACACCCTACAATTTAAGAAGATTTACCTTGAAGTTAGACTTTAGACTTAGAATAATGATTAAACTGCTAGTGGACTTGGGCTAGTTGACAAGAGTGGACAAGTTTTCTGCACTTCTGGCACTAGTAAACCAAGGGGGTTTCCCTGAGATTGAATTGGATATTTTATAAGAAAAGAAAGAATAAGGATACAAAAACAAGCTACGTCCTACAGATGATGATAGCCTTATAATTTGTTACTAGTCACCCATCCTGTTAGCTTAGTATGATTGCTGACCAGGATCTCAAAAGCATATTTAACAACTAGGTTAACAAAATTTGACTAAAAATGTATGATAAATTATTTGTTTTTCCACAGGTGCTGTTCAATTGTAGCCTTCGGAATACTCATTTAGATCAGTTAGGAACCATCATTTACCCTACATACTACAAGGATTTCAATAAATTTTAGTATAATCAGATCCCTTTATGACTGGCATTGGAAACAAAGTGAAGAACGGATATCATTTATCAATATTTAATTCAACCCTTAATAAGTCAACTAGAATTTGAATGGGAATCCATTTAGTCTAGCTAGTTACACATTCTTTTGAATAAACATTTAGAGATAAAGAAATTTGAAATAATGTAATTGTTTTTTCGGCATACTATAACAACCTCTTGGATGCTGAAAATATCACAATAAAATGCCAATTTCTCCCGAATTCTTGATATTCAACATAAATCTCTAATTTGTAATGTTGATAGGTGTTCTTTGTCCTGCTTGTCACCTCTTTCCCCTTTCCTTGAACAATATTTTTATTGGAACATATGAAACAATACAATCTGAAGTCTCCTTTCACTTTATGGAAACCTCACACCCCACTTAAATGTAAAAAAATCCTCTTGAAGAAAAATAATTGATAAGAAATTTAGAAATGCTTTATTGAATGACATGCACAGTTCGTATGGTGTGAGATCTATTTTTATTTTTTCTCTTCTTGCAACAATTAAATGTTTTCAAATGGTTCAATGGAAATGCAGCCCTCCTCAGCTGCGTGATGGAAAATGATCCTGTAGCAGCAGGCTATGGGAGGGAATACTACCTTTAAGCTGTCACACTCAATTCTTTGTCCTAGTTCTTGCTCTTGATGTGATGCCTCCATCCTATCCATGAGACCAATCTATCATTAAATACTTATTTGGTTCAGGTATGGCAGACCAAGGGCACTTTTCAAGTTAGGTAGCAAGTAGAAGTAACAATTATACATAGCATTAAGTAGTTACAAACAGCTAGCCTTGTATTTCTTGGCAATAGATGATAACTTGCAGGAGACAGAGGCAGTTTGTATTGTGAAAGACATCAAGATGAAAGCTGAAGCATTAACATACCAAGGAAAATCGTCTTATCTATAACACTTCACGGGTCTCCATCAATCATCTGCATAAGGCATCAAGTGAAGGATAGACAGTAAGATGGTTGTTTGAGGTTGTTTACCATTGTTGATATGGATTAAGCACAATACCATTGACAACTCCACCTTGATACATGGACCAAGTGATCAACTATGCCCAAGTGCTACTCATCCATCCATATGATCAGGGTTTGAGTCAAGTTGTGATGACCCCCCTTTTAGTAGGCATTGGCAGTGGCTTGATCAGCTTATCATCGTGACCCTCGTGAGCTGATGCCTAGTTTTGAGGGTCCCAGCTGGCAGACTTGCTATTTTTAGTAAGTCTGGGCTTACTATTTTTAGTAAGTCAGTTTGGTCAGTGTCCATTTCTGGCAGGGCAGTATCGGCAGTGGTCAGTATTCCAGACGATGTTCAGTTTGTGCAGTTCTTTCGCTGGGGACTTACTATTTATAGTAAGTCTATTTTTGGCAGTTGTTAATTTTGGGCAGTGCAGTGGATGGCTATGTCAGTCTGGCGGGATCAACAGTGGATGTGGGATTCATCGCACGAGTTCATATTTATTTATTAATATTTATAAAATATTAGGCCCCGTTTGTTTCACGGAATTGGGGTGGAATTGGGAGTGACACTTCCCCTTTTTGCGAATCCGACGTTTGTTTCTCTAAATTGCAATTCCGGATTCGTCAAGCAAAACCGGGTTTAGACACAGAAATGAGTGGCATCATCTTCCCACTGAATAGGTGGAATTAGAAATCATATCCTGGTTTTGCGATAATAAGGTTTTGAGTCAAATTCCAATTCCCCAAGATGCAAAATCGGGATTTCAAAACCTGATTTTGTGATAATAAGGTTTTGAGTCAAATTCCAATTCCCCAAACAAACGGGGCCTTAATTAATAAGAAAACCCCATTATTATAATAATACTTTATTATTATATTAAATTAGAAGTTGTTAATTAAAAGAGTTGTGAACTGAAACTCTTTTTGGGAAACTGTGGCCAAGAATGGATTATAAATATGAGCTCATTTCTTTGGGATTGCATCGATTGATTATATTATATTTTGTTTGTTTTCTCTGAGGAGAACTTTTGATTTGTAAATCAAATCCCTTGCTGAGGTATAAGGGTTTGATATCTACAGCTAAAGTATTGTAGATTCTATTCTGAAGATTTGCTTGCGAATACTGCTGAAGTACAGTATTGTGCACTTGTTTCTCTACTGTACTTTACTGTGGCTAAAGAGAAGACTCATTTCTGTGGTTGATATCATAGAAATTTGAAAGTATAATTCTGAGGGTTTGAACATTGGAGGTTGGACATTATTTAACTTCAATTTGCTGCGAATCCATACTTTCTGCACATTCTAGAAAGGGCTCGATTTGCTGATCGTATATGAATAAGAGAAGGTGACTGCTAAGTTGTTTCCAATCTGAAGATTATCGTGGGGTGCTGGACTGTTCCTTTCACCAGCCGTAGGTCTGCAAACAACATACAGACACGTTGCAAATATCAATTGCAAACTACAGATTTTTTTCCAGATTTATAAGCTGCGTAAACATTAAGTGTTGGAGCTGCATCCAAGGTTGTATATTGCGGATGGAAAGCTACATCACGTGGCCAGCATGCAGTGTCGATAACAGTGTTGGCAATTAGCGTTGGCTAGCAAAGAAGACATTTGGAGGCGGCGTATTAATTAGAAATTGGATCATTACAATTCCAATACGCATGGAGTGGAAAAAATGGTATTTTCAAATGCAATTAATTTAGTATTCGGTTTAAGTCTTGCAAAGTCTTTACTGTTTGATTAAATGCATTGAATGTGCATTTCTAGAATTTATCAATCATAAATGTTCTTATGTGAAATTAAGAAATCTGATTTCGAACATTTGGAAATAGTTGATTTTGTTATTTCTTCCCTGCAAACATTGTATGAAAAACATTACTATTGAAGCAAATAACGTGAATAAAGACAAACATTTACAAATTCATCAAAGATTGGCGATTTGGTAATAGCATTACAGTTTGGACCAAGTGGGGTTCATTACAGTGGTATCAGAGCGGTTTCCTGCCATCCTGTGGGGTAGGAAAATATTTATGAATGCAGATCTGCTGTTATGTTTAGAGTGATCAGCACTCTTGCAATTTTGGCTATGGATAGATACAGGCGGCTTTGCTCTGCGAGCCGGCGTAGCAGTGTGGGGAATAGTGACAAAATAAATACATTAATGGAGAGACTTAGGTTTCATCAGCACAGGATGGCGGCAAGACTGTCGGATCCAGAGACAGTAGATAGGGCAGCGAGGTATATGGTTTCTGCCTTAAGTAGGCCGGCATCGAGATCGCAGGGTAGGAGGCTTGAGTCTTCCCCGATAGGTGTCCGAGATGTAGATCCACCAGTATATAGTACGACACCTACTCATGGATCTGATGATAGACACTCCACACATAGACAGGTGGACGTGTCCGTACCAGTGGTAGACTGCAATACCGAGCTTCAATAGGTTGAGGCTTTTCGAGTAATTATTGCAGTTGGTGCAGAGACAGTTGATATAGTAGTTGCCTTTGATGGTCCAAATTCTCTTGAGGAGGGAATTGTTATCGGAGATTTATATGTCAGCTGTCGTAGTGTAGCTCCTGAGCGAGAGGCAACACCCCTCTCAGGTGGGATAGGCGAGAGCATGGAGCTACCTTGTTGTGGTATTGATGATCAGGGTGTTACAGCTGAGTCGGCAGATGTTGGCTCATTTTCGGGAGTTATTGATTCACATCCTGAGATTGATTCAGATGTATGGAGTCAGGAGATAACAGTTGAGCATCTATTAGGGGATGTAGATGCAGTGAGTATGACACTTGAGATGATTTGTTAGATGATGATATAGGCTGCATGGGGGATGACATTCCTTATCAGATATTGGGCGATGACTCTGAGGTGCTCTTGGATGGGTCCCAGAATCAGGATTTACAGGGACTCTATTATTGGCGATGCTACTAGGGTTTCCGCTTCTTCTGAGGTGTTGGTTGTGATACCGATGAGTTGTATCGCAGTTTCATATGTGTGCGAGGACAGTAGCACACATGGGGTGAGCAGTTCTGGGTCAGTTTACTATCACAGTGGAGTTAGTGGGACAGAGAGCTTTCATAGGAGGCAAGGCTTACAGAGGCATCATGTGTAGTCAGCTGAAGGTGAGTGACATAGACATCTCTTCAGCTGTTGAGCATTTTGATGCGATTCGTCAGATGTTAGCCGCATCTGGTTGGGGTGCTCCTATGTCGGATGAGCACGGTGATAGTAGTCTTTCCCTAGCAAAGGTTCATGCACTTCGAGAGGCTGTCAGGGTCTTGAAGCATAATTACACACAGTTAGTTGCTGACGGGGATTACCTTCTAGAGTGGGGCAGTACGTGTTATGAGGCATTGTTAGGGAAAGAGGAGGTGGTTGAGCTTACCCAGGAGCTTGAGGTGACCGTGGACTCACTGCAGTGTACCCAGTTGGCTTTACAGGAGTCACAGTCACGATTGTAGGAGGTGACTGTAGAGTTGGAGCATGTTCGGTCCACACCAGCCCCAGACCCAGTTCAGTTGCACATTGAGGTGGTTGGTAGTGAGTTGGCTTCTACGGTTGGGGATGAGGGAAGTGATGGTGTGGCAGACACATCTGTCCAGGATTTGGGCGTAGCACCTATAGAGGAGGTGAGAGCATTAGTGGAGACGAGCTCTCATGGTGATTTGCTTCCTTCTACTGGAAGTGAATCTTTTTCTACATTTCATACAGCTGGTAGCAGTAGGCAGTTGGCAGTGCCACATTTACAGGAGGATCAACTGTGGGTTGCAGGGGAGCAGGTTGACGCTTCCACGTATAATTTTTATTACACCGAGACATTCATGAAGTATCTTCTTGAGAGTGCAAACTTGCAGGGAGTTCGTACCGAGTATCTGAGGGTACTCTCATTCGAGGCTTTTGCGCTATACGATGCTTAGTAGGGACTATTGTAGAGACCTTGGCTACAATGCTTCTGCACAGGGATTTTATGGTTGGGTTTGTTGAGAGGGTTGCCCAGGATCCTACGCAGCCTGCAGTTACGCAGAGTCAGAGATTGGAGCCATCTCCTGATTCCTAGTTTGGTAATGATGAGCCATTGACGGAGATTGTGGCTTTCTATCGGCATTACCGTGAGGTGTGCTCACCCTGTTTCGTCGACCCACAGGCAGAGGATTTAGTTTTACGTCGATGTGGGTGGGTTCCAATTTCATACCATCCGTTGTGGGATGGGTTAGTACCATCCTTCGCAGATGAAATTGGCAGTTGCAAGTTGGACCACTTGTAGTATCGATACTCCAGGGACAGTTTATCAGAGGTTGGTTTTGGTGGAAGGGACTTAGGTATTGGCAGAGTTGGTGTTTCAGGTTGGCTGAGTTCCGTTGCGTTGTTTCTCCCACCGACACCTACAGTTAGTCTTCGGATGATGTTGTCCTTGATGTCAGTTATTTGGGTGTTGGTGCTATAGGGGCTAGTTGTGCGCGACAGTGATACTACACAGGTTCACCCTTGGGATCAAGGTAGATTGTGATATACAGTTGCTTAGGGATTGCTTGGGGACAAGCAATCTTGGGGAGGGCGGATTGTGATGACCCCCTTTTTAGCAGACATTGGCAGTGGCTTGATCAGCTCATCATCGTGACCCTCATGACCTAATGCCTGGTTTTGAGGGTCCCAATTGGCAGACTTGCTATTTTTAGTAAGTCTGGGCTTACTATTTTTAGTAAGTCAGTTTGGTCAGTGTCCATTTCTGGCAGGGCAGTATCGGCAGTGGTCAGTATTCCGAAGGATGTTCAGTTTGTGCAGTTCTTTGGCTGGGGACTTACTATTATAGTCAGTCTATTTTTGGTAGGTTCTAATTTTGGGCAGTGCAGTGGATGGCTATGTCAGTCTGGTAGGATCAACAGTGGATGCGGGATTTATCGCATGAGTTCATATTTATTAATTAATATTTATAAAATATTAATTAATAAGAAAACCACATTATTATAATAATACTTTATTATTATAATAAATTAGGAGTTGTTAATCAAAAGAGTTGTGAAATGAAACTCTTTTTGGGAAACTGTGGCCAAGGATGGATTATAAATATGAGCTCATTTCTCTGAGGAGAAGTTTTGATTTGTAAATCAAATCCCTTGCTAAGGTATAAGGGTTTGATATCTGCAACTGAAGTATTGTAGATTCTATTCTGAAGATTTGCTTGCAAATACTGCTGAAGTATAGTATTGTGCACTTGTTTCTATATTGTACTTTACTGTGGCTAAAGAGAAGACTCATTTCTGTGGTTGATATCATAGAAATCTGAAAGTATAATTCTGAGGGTTTGAACATTGGAGGTTGGACATTATTTAACTTCAATTTGCTGCGACTTGTTGGATAGCTTTATCCATACTTTCTGCACATTATAGAAAGGGCTCGATTTGCTGATCGTATATGAATAAGAGAAGGCGGTTGCTAAGTTGTTTCCAATCTGAAGAGTATCGTTGGGTGCTGGACTGTTCCTTTCACCAGCCGCAGGTCTGCAAACAACATACAGACACGTTGCAAATGTCAATTGCAAACTACAGAGTTTTTTCCAGATTTATAAGCTGCGTAAACATTAAGTGTTGAGCTACGTCCAAAGTTGTATATTGCGGATGGAAAGCTACAACACGCGGCCAACATGCAGTGCCGATGACAGTGTTGGCAATTGGCGTTGGCCAGCAAAGAAGACATTTGGAGGCGGCGTATTAATTAGAAATTGGATCATTACAATTCCAATACGCATGGAGTGGAAAAAATGGTATTTTCAAATGCATTAATTTAGTATTCGGTTTAAGTCTTGCAAAGTCTTTAGTGTTTGAATAAATGCATTGAATGTGCATTTCTAGAATTTATCAAACATAAATGTTCTTATGTGAAATTAAGAAATCTGATTTCGAACATTTGGAAATAGTTGATTTTGTTATTTCTTCCCTGCAAACATTGTATGAAAAACATTATTATTGAAGCAAATAACGTGAATAAAGACAAACATTTACAAATTCATCAAAGATTGGCGATTTGGTAATAGCATTACAGTTTGGCCCAACTTGGGTTCATTACACAAGTCGACTAAGCCATACAAATAGTTATGAGATAACAATAACAACCATATATTGATCGCCAACAGCAGATTTCAATATCGATATTTGTTGTATCAAACAATAAGGTTATCCATGTATCGATGACTCTGCAATAGCAAGTGATTGCATTGATCAAGTATAGTATAATTGACAAACAACAATCCTTATATATCGAAGCCTCCATGAGTTATTATATCGAACATGAAGAACAAGCAAAACAAATGTTAATGCCATAAATATTGCTGCAAAAATAAGTATAACAAATGCTGTTAACTAATCATCGATTAGCTATTTACATAAGGTGTGATTACCATGAAAAGTCAAATATTCAAGTGGTGTGATTTGTTAAGGATAATGAAGTGTTGCAACCATTCCTATTCATACCCCTTTGAGGTATTTTAAAGGGATATCAACATCATTCCAAAGTCATAAATCAATTAGAAATTTATTCAATCAGATTATTCCTTCAGTTTCAAGTGGAAGTAATCCACCATTGGGTAGAAAACCAGAGCACATGAACATAGAGATCCCAATCAAGAATAGCGATATAATCATCGCATAAGAATTAAGCATTATATCTGAAACATTGATAGTACATTTCAGTTCGGTTATCATTGGATCATCACCATTATAAAAGATATTGTGTCAGACAAGCGAATAGAGAATTCTTCAAGGTCGTTACAGACCAATCAGCATCAAACATATCACACTCACATAAAGAAGGGTATTAGACACAGTGACTGATATATACTTTCAGATCAATATAGTTCATATTGCATTTACTCTAAGGAAGATATCAGAGACAGCAATTGATATATACTTCCAGATCAGTTCAGTTCATATTGCATTCACATCAAGGAAGAGAAATCAGGAAAAGCGGTTACTTCGTCTTGCAGATCACTCTAAAGCGATTCTAATTATACTTCTTGTAAATCAGCAATATACCAGACCAGATTGATATAACTCCATCTTTGATAATATTCCTTCATAGTGATCAACATTAGATTAATACTAGAGTAACGAGAATCGCGATTCGATTCACCCTCCCTGATTTTTTGGGAGCCGGTGAGTCAGATCAGCGGTTTTTTGGCATGAATCGTCTGAATCGCCGATTCAGGCAATTCATCCAAAAATCGCCTGAATCGCCATGTGTGAATCGACATGAATCGGCCGTCAAGTCAAAAAAATTAAAAGACACTTGTTTTTTTTAAATCTTTTTTGTGTCTTTCATCTTACATACATTTATGATTTGATGTCTTATGGAGCTGAAAAATAACTCTCGATGCCTTTTAAAATAATTAAAGGGGCGCTGCCCCTAGACCCCGTCTTGGGGGCTCTGCCCCCAAACCCATATTTAATAATTTGGGGTGGAAACTGCACCGATAAAAGTGGGGAAAAATTAACCTTTGAGTCTTATGAGGCTCCATATAGAAGATGATGATGATGAAGAAGAATATCAATAAATTATTAATCCATCAGTTGAACTTAAACCAATGATACTTGAACTGATGTAATGATTTAATTTTAATGTTTTGATTCTTGAATCTTTGATGTTGAACTTGCACTTGAAGTATATGATGGTATGATCATGATTCATGATGCTATGATTACAAGTATTTTTGTTGTTTAAATGTTTTTAT
>MU225932.1:3403270-3440040 GCA_018584345.1 Thuja plicata
GTTTCCAGAATTTATTTTCAGCCTCAAGGATCGAATATATTCAGTCCATAATATCTGAAGGTTAGTTGCAGCAAATTATAAGTACTTCATCAGCACTCTAATTATCAGAATTTGCAGAAAACTTACAGATTCATCCAGTGCTTATGGTAATTCTATCACCACATATTTTAGGCATGATGATGATGATCGAGTAGAGCTTCTTCAGTACGGGGTTATCAAGCTTGGTATGATGATTATGCTTGTTGGGGTGAATTTTTCGCACCGTGGTATACACTGTATGACTCCGGGTATTGAGAGACAGTTATGGAATTCTTATGTTGATTCAGGAATTCCAGTAGAGTTGGTTAGTGCATCGCATGTTGGCCACATTGTATGGGATGCATTCTATTTTCCATTCAGCCCACCTACGGAGAACTTTCTTTTCTGATTATTGCAGAGGTGTGGGGTGAGTGATTGGTTGGTACGCTTCCTTGCTTGCAGGTGGAAGCCTTGTCCGATAGTCTGGGTACCTTGCCTCTTCAGTACAGTTTCCAGTTTGGGCGGCGGATCAGAGGGGCAGTGTTATGGCAGTTGGACATTTCTGGTGATTCACTCAGTATGGGCATAGGGCATCAGGGTATTTCAGCGAGCTGGGGAGATGGATGGCCCTTTTGCTTGTGGGATCCTGGAGGAACGTACTTGCGGTTGGTATTTGTTCAGGGAGTCGATTGGTGTGAGGTTTAGTTTTCTCTTGCATCTGACCGTAGAGGTGCTGGTGATCTCAGTTGGAGTGAGGTTCTCAGTTTGGTTAAGGACTTTCTCACAGATGATGGTGGCATAGGGCAGATTGGTACGACTGATCCTGCAGTGATTTGGGATCCTAGCATTAGACTAATCGTTGTTTTGTTGCTGTGTGAATGGCTTCACAGGTCAGGGCATAATATCTGTTTCAGCTTCACACGACAGGTTGGTGGAGCAGTTTCCCTGAGGTTGGTTTGGGATCCAGGTATTATGATCGCAGCATGCAGATACTGATTGCTTAAGGGCAAGCTATCTCCGGGAAGGGATGATTTGTAATGTCCCCTTTTCGGGGCACATTAATTCACGCCTTATAGTTAGCCTTTTCATCATGGTCTGGTGAGCTAACCGAGGTTTGGCAGGTGATCAGAGGGATGTTTGGCCTAGGCGTTTTCAGTTTCAGGCCAATCGGAGCAGTTTCCACAAGGTTTCCAGCGTGCTTACTATTTATAGTAAGTCGGCAGAACTCAGTTTTCCTGGCATTTCAGTAGTGGACTTGGAGCGTCTCGCCGAGAGCTTTCCGGCAAGCTATCACACGTCTTCATCTGAGTTCGTTTGGCCCTCCATTTTAATGTCAGAAGATTCCTTACTTTATTTTATTATGTCACTTTATAACCCAACGGTTATATTTATTTAAAAAGTGACTTTAAGTGGAATATGAAGAAACAAAGTGGGGAAACTGAAGTCACAGTTGCAACTTTAAAATAAGACTTGGAGTCTCATTGTAATATGCTTAGTCTTATGAGTTTATTTTCTCTTGGAGAATCCAGAGAGGTCAGCTTTCGGTTCTGGAACCTGAGAATGGAAACCTTCAGGCTTTCTCGGTGGATTGGATGGAAACCCAGTTCATCTCCGGTGCGGATTCACAGCAGAGTTCGCCATTGTATTCACAGGTTCTTTTCTATTATTTGATATTTTGTTGCATGTTGAGTTCAGATTTGGATTGTGAGAAATCCCATTGTTATTTTGTAATGCAACAATGTTGCTGAGTGTTTTAATGGAATATATATTGCTAGCTTATTACTGTTGAATCCTTGGTTATGTGCATGAATGTATTTGTTTAAATCTGCATGAGATATATTTGTGAAATTTTTTGAGAGATACCTAGTTCGGGTCATTACAAGTTCCGCGTCTCCCAGACTTAGCCATATTTTATGAAATAAAAGGAGATGATTATGTGGGCTCTTTGTCACTAAAGTGATTCCTATTTTTCAGTCATCAGTTGGGGCCATTTGAAACTTTATGAAATAATCCTAAGACTTTATGAAGGGGGCGCTGAATGTTATATTGATGATTTAATTTAATGGGTGAGTAAGCAATGTCATCACCTATTTTCTTAATGAAATCGTCTGATTTGTAGGGACTAAAGAGGAAAGTGGGTTTTAGGGTTATTTGCCTCTATAGGTCACTCGGCAAGAAGAGGGCGGCATCATTATTATGTTTTAATTTTATCTTTTCTCTCTCTTTGTTCTCGGACGACAAACCCCATGGTAACTCAGCTTGGACAATCATCCAAGGCTGCATGTATGGTTGACAGCATAGAAACAGCAGTGGTTCTTGTTGAAGTTCGGCAACAACACTCTTAATATCCAACCTTTAGGCGCCAATCTGCAGTTTAAGCAATTCTGTTTCTGGATTCAAGAGGCTGCCATTTCTCAGACATTCAAGGAGATTTCTAACATCTTTCAGCAGTATAGAGGTATATTATTTTGCTCAAATATCGTAGAGGAAAATCAGTCTGAGATGTAATGAAGGGAAATAGTTATTTCAGAGCTTTTGTTTCAATTTTAGATTATTCTGATTTTAATTCGATCCCATTCCAAGTCTGAAAATCAATAATAAAATTTATTACTGTGCCTAGAGTAGAGTTTTTGTTTATTTCTGTTTGGCAAAGGATATTTCATCGATTGTGTGAGTATTTTTACATCAACGTTTTGGATCACACTCCGTGATCCATCATCAGGATGAAAGAGAGAAAGCATAAGGAGAATCATTCTTTGTCAAAGAACTCTTGCATAACATCAAGATAGCCAGCATTTGTATTTATATATGTTTTCTTTGAAGTATTGTTTTTACACCTATTTGCAAGCTATATTAAATACATATATTAGTAGCAAATAATGGATTGGACAGAAGGAAGTCTCTTGCAATTTTGGAAATTAGGCAAAACCCTAAAAATTTGCATGAGGGGACATTGCAGTTCATTGCCCTCACTATTGTTTTTGGGCTTCAGTGCTTTTTATATAAATAAAAACTTTACATTTAAATGGTACAGCAGTTCTCCTGAAAGAGATACTGTATACAACTCAGTATTGCTTCTTAGACCATTAAGGGCATCGAAAATACTTTAAATAGTAAAGAGAGTATTATTAAGAGATACATTTTAGCAAACATAGGCATGTCCAATCAGGCATTCAGGAGTTAAAACATAGAATCCCTGGCCAGTAAAATCTGAAAAGAATAACGCTTGCTACTTTGGCACCAGAGATATAGTATTAACGAGGATAAAACAGGAAAGCACTTTCATGAAAGTTTTGGAAGCCATGGAGTATGTATGATAACACACTTCTGTTGTGAGAGATAGGATATATATTTCTGACTTTTTTTGTTCAGAATTTTCTGCAATATTATGGACATCATTTGCAAGGTAGCTACTTTGATGCCTCGTAGAATTTTTGAGAGTCTATTCTATTGGTTTACATTTGATTTAGTTTTGTACGATTTCCTTTTTGTTCTTTTGGATATAATATCGCTAATAAGAATAATGTTTCCTGATTTTTGTGGAAGCATCAATCCATCTAATCTTTCTTTATGCATATTGTTTTGATGTATTAATGTTCTGATTCCAAACAGGTTTTGGCACTCAAAGCTGTTGCTGAGTGCACAATATGGTGTGCACGTGTTAAAGATCCAATTCCTGATTCTACAACTCTGTTATTATGGGAATTTTCTTGGAATGTTGTGACAGCACGTATACCTCATGGGGAGGTATGCTGAGGCTTTAAAGCAATAGTGATTTGAAAATATATGCTAGTATTTGATTTTAACTTCACTAATTATAAAGTGGTCTTTCTAGAAGGGACTGAATGTTTTCTTATCATGCATATTTTCTTGGACGTTTTTTTGTTGTTAATTTTCTTTTCTATATAGATTTCATCTATATGATAGCCTAGCATCTTGTTAGGCAAAACATTTTTGTATATCATGTCTTACGCTTACCATAACTTTTAGCTTATTGTTTTATTTTTTGGATAGACGGAAGCTGAAATTCGGCTAGGTGCATATGAAGCTTTGGTCTCAGTTTCTAAAGCATTGGCTGTAACAACTTCTTGCCATGTTTTGTCTTCTGTGAAGGCTAGACTAGATATCAAAGACATACCAGAACAAAGCATTGTTGATGAATTGGTTTGCAATTTTCTCCATAATGTCAATGCTCTCCTTCAAACAGGGTCACTAGCAAGAAGTCGTCAAGCAGTATTGCTTCAGCATAAGGTATTCTCTCTTTTGTCTAGAGCTTAATCAAATAGGGTAAAGTTACTATTGGAAACAAATGTTTTCAAACAATATAGAGGATTGTTGGCATTTGTTTTCAATGAGGGATGCTTGCGATTGCTATGTGTAGCCACTATTGTAATTATAGTAGTTTCTTGTCTTTTCTCTTGGCAAGAAAAAAAGTTTACATATAATTTACATGGAATCCTACCAGCCAGCTGGTAACTTTATATTCCAGATCTAATGATCTCAGATTAATGGAAGGTGGTCATATCCTTTGGGTAATTTGTAATTACTACAAAGAAAAACAAAGTCTCATAAATATTGACATTATTCCTTCAAGTTTCTGTTGATTATATGTAATATTGGTATCATGTTCAGGTATATATGCTCATTGAAACTAAGTTCTGATTATGTTTTTTGCATGATACCTTTTTGATGCTCAAGTTTAAATTGTTATGTATAGTGGGTACAAGATTATAGCATAGTATAAGAAAAGATAATTAATTTTCTTAATATTAGCATGTTTCTTTTTAAAACCCTATTGAAAAGAGGGATTTCAATGTTTCAGTTACAAACAATCACATTATTCATTTATAGAATATATTTTAGGCCAGCAACTTCTGGATGCTTCCACTATGGTTCACTATGTTTTACTATGTTTGATTATGTTAATGGTTTGGTTAAATTAGTTTAGAATTATACCTGACATTATATGTTATATGTGCTGATGCAGTGGAGGTGTTTGGATTCTTTTTTATCAATTTCATGGAGCTCTGTGAACCATAATGCAGAAATGTTGGGCTTCGGTGAAAGTGCAGTCTCTGATTCATCTCTTGAAACTCTTATTTATGATGCAATTGAGAGGTACAAAACAAAAGTACTATAGGTATTTCGCAGCTGAATTTTGAAAACCATGCTCATTTGGGGACTGTTGTAGGAGAACTTACCCAGGAGCTGTGGGCAAAATTTCATGATACATTATTTATATTTTATTATTGTGTTTGTCTACACTTGTATAACTGATAATTAAACTTTATAGTAAGTGCCATCTTTTGTTAATTTTATGTTAATATTATATTAGATGTTTAACAGGTCAATATTGTCATTCTTTGATAGTAGAGACTTGAGGGCAATAATTGAAGTTCTTGAATCGCTCGACTCTGAACCTACCTCTGTGTATTTTACCGACTCATTCTGCATTTTGTATGCCATGTTTATATAGACCTGGACTTGCAAAGTCTCTTTCCACCTGTTAGATGGCGTGGCCTTTGTTTTTTAAGACAATTGCAATGATTAGTTCATTTTCCTATTTCAGTTTCATTCCTGTGCAGTTTGCATTTTGATTCTGATGTGCATTGACTAACAGTTCTGTTAGTCTAGGACAGTTATGTAGAGGTGTAGTGGAAGGGCATTGTAGGGTGTGAATTTGGGAACATAAATGAATTTGAGTCAAGGTAGTTCATGCACTTAAAAGATCTTAGTGAAGATTTTGACAATAAATGTTAAATTTCTAGAAGCGAGGATGAATCATTAAAATAAATATATGATTTTAGGCAAGGAAGAAATGAGCTTGGTCATCTTTACAGTCAAAGTTTAAGGCATCAACGTGAGTACTTTCAAAGAATCATGTTGATGGGTTGAGGTAATATGTTTAATGGAAACACACTATTGCCTTGATTCAAATAGAAATTAAAGCCAATCCAACCATTGGGGCTGATTGTGGAGGTTGGTGGAGCAAGACTTTTTCCTTGTAAATGGGTTGAGAGAGACACGTGGGAATGCACAATTGTGTGTGCACAAGATATGTAAAATGGAATACGGATGGAGGGAAAAGGGTAGAGAAGGATCTGCAAGGCCAATGCTGTAAATGACTTTGCTAAGGGTGACCCTAATTGGGAAGCCAGGATGGCATGGGTTTACAAGGATTGAAAGTAAACAGGGACATGGATTGCATGGAAGATGGGAAATTAGCTTGGCTTGGTAATGGTATGTCAAATATGAAGGGGTGTAATGTCCCCTTTTCTAGCCCATTAGTTTGTGATGTGTCGTTATCCCATTTTTGCATTGGTCCCGTGGGCTAATCAGAACTTTACAGGGATCAAAGAGAGATTTGGCCTAGGCAATTCCAATTTTTAGGCAATTCCAATTTTTGGCCAATCAGAGTTGAGTCAGCAGGGTTCAGTAATTTTGACATTTGAGTATTGGACTTGAAGCGTCTCGCCAAGACCTTTCCAACGAGCTATCACACATGGTTTTCCGAGTCCGATTGATTATTTATTTTAATGCTTGAAGATTAAATAGTTTATTAATAAAGTGATTATTAAATTAAAGTACATATTTTTATAAGTCACTTTATTATTAAAAGCATAGATTGAAATATTGCAGATATCTCTGCAATAAGTTCCCTTATCGTGAGAAGTTTTGCGGTGCGAGAAGTTACGTAACTTTTGTGCAAGAAAATATCGCAGATAAGTTTCAAAATATCCTAGATAAATTGCCAAGATATCCTAAATAAGTTGCTAAAATATCGCGATAAGTCAGAAACTTATCGACCGCACACAGATATAGACAGTGACTGCCCAAAAAAGGGCAAAAAATAATTTTTTTAATTGCAAAAACAGGTTTGGAGAGGAGAGAAAGGGTTTGGAGGCGAAAAGAGGTCATTTGCAGTGTTCTGGAGTGATTTCTTGTGGATTTGAAGTGGACTCGATAAGTTTTTTCAAGAAAAAAATCTTTGATATTTTCCTGATAAGTTTCCAACTTATCTCTGATATTTCTTGATATTTTCTTTCTGCCGTTGGTGATAAGTTGCCGATAACGATATTTTGAACTATGATTAAGAACATTTTATTCATTTAGTGGGAAATGATATTTTAAAGGGAAAAGTTATTTATCCGACATTCATAAGTTGATTGAGAGATCTCTAAGAAGTTATAAAAGAAAGCGTTGAGCTCATTCTTCAGCATGCTTGGATATTGTGTGAATTTGGCGATTGTGGAGATTTTTCTCTTCGGGCTTGGAGGACGCAAACCCTCTATGCTATCAATCTTGATGCCGTTGAAAGACACGGTCTTGAGATCCATTTTGGAGCTTCAAGGTAATAAATATCAGAAGTTGTGATGTTTGTTATTTGATATTGTGCTATTACTAGGAAGAGCCGATTTTGGGAAAATACAGTAGCTTTACATGAATAAGTTTCAGTCACTTTGGGGCTAGATTTCGGAGAGTTGGAGGCATTGTATTAAGGGAAATCAGTGAATTGCTACAGGGACGTGAATAGTAGTTGGTGCGGAAGCACCCTAAGGTCTATAGCTAGATCTTTGAACATTTTTGGCTTGTAGGTTGGTTTGGCCAACCATCCAAGAATAAGGACTAAAATATGAAGTCCCTAGTGTGATTTTGAAGTGTGGTTAGTGTTAGGAAAGGTTAGGGTTTGATGTGGATTGAGTCTAGTTGATTCTAGGGGTCTAAGACCTAGAAGTCAACTCAAAAGTCAAAGGGTTGACCAAAGTCCCAAAGTGGGAAGATTTTTAAGGTTTTAATGTTCTTTGGTCATTTGAGGTCAATTGGTAAGGTTTGAAACCAATTAGGACACTCAAAATGTAAAAATTTCTATTTTGACAAAAAGTTGTCAAAGTTGTCATGTCAACATTTTTGAGTTTTTAGGAATCGACACTTATGGTGCCCAAATCCCGACCAGAGGGTCTAAACATGTGGGATAGAGATATATAAGGTATTCCCAACCCTAATCTGACAGTTAGTGTTCATTGTGTACGGACTGGTGTTTGTGAAGAAGGATTTTACACTATAATTAAGTGACAGAGCCATCATCCACCACTTGATTGGATTGAATGGACTGAATTAATGATGGGATAGTGTTTACAATGTAGTTTCCAAGTTTTGTGTGGCATTAGTTTGTTAGATTAAACTTTCTGGTTAAGCTTGGTTAAATTTATTGTGTTTTGCTAGTTCACTGGCCAGTTTTGGTCCAGTCATGTAAAGAAAGGGTTTCTTTGGTGTTCCTGTGGTTCAAACTCCATGACCACTTGGAATCCATTAGAGCCTTGTATATACTTTGTACATATGGCTTGTGGAGTGTTTGTGTGCAGGGGAAGCTTGAAAACAATCAGGCCCTAGGCGAGTGTTAGTCATTCTGGCTAGGGTTCTTGAGCAGTGTAGCAACAATGGAGGTTGCAGAGTGATTGGTATATGCCAATCAATGTTGGAGGAGTGTACGGGCATGGGATATAGACCTTCTCATGGAAGGAGTTCAGAGAAGTTCACTAGATTAGTGAAAGAAGAACAAGAAGCCAGACTAGTCTTCATGCCCTAGAAACCCTTGTTTTTAGGGGTTTGGCAAAAGTCCATTGTATGAACAGTAGTGAGACCAAAGACCTAGAAAGTCCTGAAGGGGAAGAAAAACCCACAAAGAATATGGGATTTGTTTCTAGGGTTGTTAAGGGATTTTAGGAGAGAAATCACCTTTTCTGTGTTTTGGAGGGCTAATAGGCCTAAAAAGGCTACAAAGCCTAAAAAGGCTTGATTTTGGAACCCGTTTGGAAAATGAACGGGGAACTCACAAAATTGAATCCTTAGAGAGGGAATTAGACCTAAGGGGAATTGAGGAAGTAATCCTCAAGAGTTTGACACCATAGGAGTGGTAGATGGTTAGTGGAACCATGAATGCAAGAGAGCTATGGAGAGGGGTATAGAGGAGAGTTGGAATTGGTGGAGAGTTCCTAGTGAGTTAGGGGGATTAGGAGATTATCCTCTTGTTAGGGTAGAGAAGAGACCCTAAGGAAGTCCAGGAGAAGGACTTGGAGAGAGAGCTAGGAGGCTCTAGGAGAGGAGCTCCCCATCAGTAGTTCACTACAGTGACGTGAATTTTATTTTGCTACAGTAGCGTGAACAGTGGATTGCTACAGTATCATGAACAGTGGACATGACTAGTGAGTTTTCTATGGTGTTTTGACAGCCCTTTAAAGACATTATTGGAGTGATAAAATTCCGCCCTTGTACTTTGCAATGTATTTTCAGTCCCTTATATGTTTCAGTTGTTTCTGGTAATTTTCTGAGTGCTGCTAATCATTTCCAGTCTTCGTTTGAATCTTAGTACTGTCACAGAGAAGTGCAGATTGATTTAAGTTCTGGGCAAATATTGGAGGTGTTGTGTAGTAGTAAACATTACTCACTGTTGGGTTCTCTTTATAATCAGTAGTCAGAAATCTTCAGGGAAGAATTAAAGTCCTTACTGCTGTGTTAAATCTGCAATCATCTTCTTACTGGAAATTGCACATGTCAGAAGTTATTATCCCTGTGGCTCATCAATTGAGGTCAGAATAAGTCCACTTACCTTGTATTTCTTTGAAACAACTTTCTTTGAAGTATTTTTGCAAAACTGAATATAATTGGCAGATCTTTGTTAAATATTTTATGATTGTTCCATCAAATATTGGATTGTGATTCTTACATATGTGTTTTCTTGAAAACCATACAAATTAAACACATCAATCTGTAAGCAAACTTACCATCTACATAGTATGCAAACTGTTTGTCATAATCCCTGAATAATCAAGATAAGATAAGATAAATTTATTAATGTCCAACAAAAGGCCACAAAGGGGGTCCAAGGGACTACTGAAACAAAGCAGATGACCAGCCCAAAGCAGGAACAGCAAATGGTGCCCAAGGAGAGAAAACAAAACAACTAAAGCAAGAAACAACAAACGGCCCACTAACGGCTCTGAGCAACCGAGAAAAAATCCAGAGCCGAAGGATAGGCCATAGGGCTAGAAGGAACCCCAAGCCGCCTCTGAAATCCCTTAGAAGAAGAAGAAGAAGACTGATGCTGAGTGGAATTCCTGTGAGGCCTCATGGATCTGGTATGGCTAGAGTGGGGACCAAGCTGCCGCTTGGTACCACGCGCAAGGGTAACTATCATGAAGAAAGAGGGAAAGTAAAAAAAAATAGTGGCAAACAGGGGTAGGCCAGTACAAGGGGAGCTCTGCAGACAAAGATTGGATCATAGTGGAATGAAGTTGGTAACTGGAACAACGATGGCTTGGATAGGGAGCCTCTGGTTGTACATTGGGGTCAAATAGAGGACATGGTAGGGATTATATGCTATGTATAGAAACTATCTTGGGTGGCATGGAGCTCAAGAAAAGCAATATGGTAAGGTCTGTCCAAGTACTGTTGCTACAGCAAGGCACAACTTTGGCAGCAAGGGAGGCAACTCGTTTTGAAGATGCTGTGTGCTGCAGAATAAAGCTGACAGTTTGGGTGGATTAGGGCCTTAAGCTGATCAAAACAAAGAAAACAATATTAAACTTTACCCCTTCTTTTGGGAATTACAGCTCAAGGCTTCAGAAATAAAACTATGTATTTGGAAAATAAAATATAAAGAAGCTTTTAAACCCAAAAAGTTTCTTACGCATATGGAAAACTCGGGAAGTTTTGTTATTCAGAATTATTTTGGGAGAAATGCAACCTGATTTGACCCTAAATGCTTGTATGATGCTGAAACTGAGACAACCTGTTCCTTATAGTATGTCTACTACAACTCAACATTACAACTTCAAGACTTGAAGATTGAAGGAGAAAGTGAAAAAATGATGTTCGCCCTGGCACCATGTGATAATTGGCACACCTCTATTCATTACCCTAGGGTTACCTTTATCAAGCAACTTTGCACACTTGTACAAAACCACACAAAATCCTGAAAGTGAGCAACAATAATCCCCTGAAATACAAAGATTCACCAAGTTAAGCTTAGTGAAGTAAAACTTATGTGCAAATAGGACAGTCCAAATTGTAATGACCACCCCCGGAATGCAACTTTGCAAATTCTGATTATTTGGGTAAAGTGATTTTTTTTGTTTTTTCTGATTTTTGATTTTGTTTGGTGTTATAATATTTTGGTTTGTTTTAATAGCAAGTTGAAAAATGCTTGGAAATACTAAATGCTGAAATGAACTAACATATAAAAGTGAATGCCCTAAAAAAACGGAAATTACTAACGCCAAAGGATTCAACAAATCTAATTTTACTAAATTGAAATAGTTCTGATATTGCTGTACCAGGTATGGCAGATCTGATTTGTATGACAATGGTAGAATTCTGACTTTCCTCCAATCTGCTGTAGACTTCCACAAAGAGCTGATAATTAGCCAAAATTACTACTGTCCTGACTGCACATTCACTTAGGAGAGATTGGGAATCAGAGCTGAGGCTGTACGTCTGGAGATGGGGCTGATTAATGACCAACTTTCCTGCAACTCAATGTAATTTTTTGTTCTGTGGACTGTTGTTTGCTGAAACCCTCAAAAACTTTAAAGTTTCAATGTTGATCTGCTATTCCTTGCTCCACACCAAGCTGGGTAGGGTTCTGAACATAACGTGATGCTGTACGTCTAGGGCAGAGTGCCCATACTTGAGTAAATCCACTCCCTAACCACTGATCTGCAAAGTCTGATAAGTATTATATCCCTCTATTAATCTGATATGTGAGATTTCACTCAAATACTGATCTGAATATGGAGAAACAACTGACTTCTGTAGCAAATTCCTGTCACCAAGAGCTGGGGCTACGTTCAACTCCAATTTCCTCCAGGGGATTTCGTTCCTAAAAGACAAATTCTGATCCAAACTCTCATGAAGGTTCAAATCCCAATGCTGCTGTAAAAATAATAAAGCTGGATATAAAAAATGGCTCCCTCTACTTTCTTTTATTTCCATTTTCCCTCCAATTGCCAATCGAACCATTTAGGGTTTGATAACTTTAATTTTAAACAATTAAAATGTTTTAACTTTAATTTACTACCTCACCTAGGAGTTAAACCACTTAGAGGGTTAATTCATCATTGTTAAAAAGTCCCTCTTTTAAGTTACAACATGTAACTATCAACCTAGGGAATTGTGTCAAGTCCCCCCTTATTATAATTTACTATTATAATATTAAGTGACTATATGAAATCACTTTTATTATTATTTTATTAAGTACAACTTAGGAAATAATTTAATTATTTCCAAATTATTCATAGCCTGCTCATCTGGACCTGAATCCGAATTTTGTTTGATGACACCTGTCCACTGATGTTGTCTGACAACTGCGAGCTAATTGACTGTCTCCTAAAATTTAGGAATACCTGCTAAAAAATAGGAACTGCACCAAAAGTCTCCAGACTATTCCCTGAGGTCTCCTGATGCGTCCTGGTCAACTCCCAGTCAGTCCCTAAAAAAGAGGGATTCCTCCTAAAATCTAGGAGATTGTCCCAAACTGGCTCACAAAGCCCGTGTGACTCCATGAGCCCCTGTATGGGTTCCTTATACAATTTGCTGGCCTACGGGAACCCGTATAATAGGCCAATTCCGCTAGAAACAATGCACTAAGGCGCAAAAATGGGGACATTACACAAATCAAGACTCAGCTAAGACTGACTTTAGTGTAACTGAGACTAAATGTAGTCTAAATAATTTTTTTGCATAAAATTAAAAATACATAAAATATAAAACAGCTTCAAATAGAGTATGTCTAATGTGTGCATGCATACATGCTATGTGCTAACAGTTCTTGGGATGAGAAAGTGGTCTGGTGTTGGACATTACAACGACAAGAAAATGAGCGGTCCCAATCGTGTAGTAAAATTACAATTGGTAAACTTGGTGGGAAGAGATGTCGATATGAGATCTATGGTAATCAAAGAAATTCAAGGAAAGATGATGGGCACTATCTTGCCGTTAGTGTGTCTTAATCATTACATTATATGGGTTAACATATTGTTAGCACGTCTTTATGTTTCTTCAAATTAGCTGCAGATTATTTATGCTCATTGCTCACCCATATCAAGAACTTCTCTAGCTTTTGTAGTTTATAGAAAATATTGTGGTAACCTTCCTGAAGTACGCTTTACAATAATTTTCCTGTTTTTAGATACATCTCATGTGTATAGGCTTCCTATTTGTATTTTTAAGATTTTAACTGCATAATTCGTATACTATATCTAGCTTTCTTTGAGCTAACAATCGGTTGAGGTCATTAGAAGATTATCCCCCTATACTGTGGTTATAGGCTGCAGAATTGCCCATGCATTCCTTTTTTATTTTTTAATTTTGTTTGAGAGCTGTATATATTGACATCAGGTTCAATACTTTTGGTCATCATTGAAGATAGGTATAGTGTCTCTTATTTTTGGATCGTTTCTCTTAAGACATTGGCAAGGCACTAAATAAAAATTAGTTAGAACATGCATTTATAGCGAATTCTTTATTGGCAGTAAAATTGCATCCAGTTATAATCTCTGGCATGATTCTAATTTGTCTATAGTAGAATCACTTCTATCCTATCATTCCTTGGTGTGCATTCTAAATAATTTTGCAAACTTTTTCTATGCATATTTTGATGCAGCTTGGAGAGTGCTAGTGAGGATTCAGTTCTTCCTATTTTAAGATCTGTGCGATGGGTGATGGACTGGGGTTTTTTGAAGCGAATGACCTCTGCTGCTGATTCTCAGAACAGAAAGAAAGTTGAGGTTTGGATTGTTTTAAGTGGTTCTCTTCATGGAGGCAATTAAGAGTGCAAGTAAAGCATTGAAGTATATATAATTTTTGTTATCATTTTGTTTTGTTGTATTTGTTTCCTATATTCTACTAATGTCATATTATTAAAAGATCGGTTTCTAGGTATTGAGTAACTCAAGCTGTTCTGGGTGGGAGTTATATCATTGTTGTATAGAATGAACGAGTTCAAAGCATAGCTATTGAATGTTTCCCTTTATTCAAATTAAGACTGTATTGTTAAAACATAATTAAATATGGGTCAGAGAGATAAACACACATTTGGAATTTGGAACGTCTTGAATTTGTCCCATTAGTATCACAGCTTGAATTTACTATGCTTTCCCATATATTTCAAACCATATTCGTACCACAGTTCATTACCCTTGACTTTGCACAAGATTAACAGTCCATAAAAAACATATTCTACTTCATAAATGTTTGTTGGATGGTTGATCTGAAATTCGATACATTGTATAGGTTAGGCTAAAATTTTAATTTAATATAATGACTATAGTTGGTTGTTCTGAAATTATATTGTCTGTGATATTTGGTGCTTTTTGCAATAGATAGATTTTCATCAGCTAATAACACTGTTTTGAATTGAGCAGATTATGTGGTCACTGGGACAATCTGCATGGTCTACAATTTCAGATTTCAATAAGCGCAGAGTGGCACCTATAGCTGCAGTTTTGTCTGCAATATTTCATCCTTCAGTTTTCAGCGACTTTACCATGCATCAATCCGGAAGCAATAAAGAAGGCCCTTTAAAATGGGTTGGTTGTGAAAGAGTTCTATTGGTTTTCTTTTCCCGGGGCAAATTTTCATGACTTACATTAAAATTTCAGTTTTTCTGTTCGATGAGGTCAATTTTGAAGCAATTGAAGATTTATTTAAATATAAACAGATAATCATATGTTATTAGCATCGGGAGTCTCAATAAGTTGGTCACATGTATAATTTAGCTGTCCTTATTTGAAGAATATAGCAACTTGTATTCTATGAACAGTAATGTCTGAAAACCAACTATTACCATTTTCATGCTTCAATTGGGAGGGTGTAGATTTCAATATTGAGATTTCATGTAGATTACATTGCTTTGTAGAAAATTGCCTTGAGCTGTAGGAATTTGATGCAGAAACAGTTAACTATCAAAGACAAATGACTGCGTACTCAGTTTCGTATTTGTTTTTACTGAACTCTGCTGCTTGAAACCTTTGAAGGAATTTTTCTGTTGCCTGTGGCATGTGTTAGGGATACAGATTAATTTGCAGGAATCTAGATGTGATGGTTTCCATCAGCAATTCAAAGAAGTAGAACACCCATAAAGTGTAGTTTTCTTTGGGTGATTTTTCTCTGCTTTGCTAGAAAGTGAGAAACAAAAAGCATAGATAGGATACTGTAGTAATCTCATTGGCAACATGTCAAGTCTAAGCTGATGGTCCTAGTGGATAGGGATGGTTTTTGGACTTGAGTACATTGGTATGGTGTTTTTTTTGCTTGGAGTATCGTTATGGGTTCATGCATGTGAGTGTATATATATAATTTAGAAGTTATAAAAACAGTAACACTCATAATTACCAATAAACAAAATATTTAAAAACCTCATAATTTAAGGAAATGTAAATACTCTACGATAGTTCAGCGATTTGTCAAATGCCAATAGAAAATGTAAATTACAATCAATATTCAATAATTTTTATATTGCACTTCATCAAGAGCATCAACGCCAACATTTAGGTCAATTTCATTTGAACCACAATCAGTTGTAGCGCCAGTCCTGTTAGTCATGTCATATGTAAAAATTGCCTAATCTGTAGAGACTTTGGCAAGCTGTGCAATTTTAGCATGCAAGTTGGCACATTTAGGAGTTAGATCCAAATCCCTCATCAATGCCTCATTGCAATCAGTCTTCTATGTGTCAAGAGATGCAAGTTGGAGTGCCCAAAGACCAAATCCTCACCATTTTGGCCACCCAATCAGTTGTGTTTAATCACGCTGATAGAGTAGTATGTACTCCAATTCCAGTTAGTTGAAGAAGTATTCACACCCTTTTGAATTTGTGCCTAACATTTAAAATTATGAAACATAAATTATAATATATGATAATGAAAGAAAAATGAGAAAATTAAAAGATAAAAGGATGTACACCTATGCTCTTGAAAGTTTGTGGGGTGGGGATGGTAGGGAACTGGGGGGTGTTTTTTTATGATACATACTTTTTGAGGCCATTTCGAGGGATGGCAAGGGATAGCCATAGAAGCATAAATTGGTTGGGGAAAAAAACAAAAACTAGAAGAGTAGGATTTTTTGAAAAAAATGGATTTACAAAAATACATAACGAATTGAAGAAAAACATAACGAATGGATCAACTATAACCCGCTGCTGAAATCCTGTAGCAGTTTTAGGAGGATCTATTTGGTCAAGCCTTGTGCTCGCTTTAGCTGCTATTTATAGTTTTCCACCTCCTAAATATGTGACTCTTTAAGTGCACTTGTGCCCATGGTTTTTGATTGTTCATTATTATTTCCATCTTTTGACTTTTGGGAATGATAGCCAAAAGAAGTATCCAAAGAGATTTGTTATTGAGAAAGGATTTCAATTGAAATAAGCAAAAAGTAAAGGATTATGAAGGGCTCACAAAATCAGCATGGTTGTTGACTGTGTTGCTTAAAATAAGCAAGCCCTTCCAAGAGCATTGAATAATTTAGTTTATTACTTTCAAAATAGCCTTGGAGGAGGAGGGCTAAGCTTGATTTGGATTGTTTCAAGGTTTCAAACGTGGCTACAAGTGACCACATTGGAGGCTGTCAGACATGTTTAATTATGGATCATTTGAGTAGAACTGATAGTGCTTGTGTGTATGTCTTTAAATCTGTCCTTTACAGCTTTAGTATTTATGTCAAATTGTTAACTAAATTTATTGTGCTTATACAGTTCGTTGCAAGACTTCTTGAGCAAGGTGCGCGAAGTCCTCGAACTATGCGTCTCACAGCTCTGCAGTTAACTGGAATGTTGCTCTTATGTCCCGCAACAATCAAATTTTATATGAAAGAACTAAAGCTTCTAATTCTTCATGGAGGAGGTATCTCACTTTTCCTGTACCTAAAGGAAAATTGTACTTAATAAGTTAAAACATATCAGCTAAGTAGGTTTGATTATTGATTTTAAAAGGAATCCTGTTTTCATTTTTATACCTATTTCCTTTTGAAAGCCGACATTTTGATCTGCATTATCTTTTCAGCTTCCAGTGTGCTGGAAATAAATTGAGTTAGAATTGTGCTAAGTGTTTCCTAAATGAAATTTCAGTGGCTATTGACGAGGATCTGGATGCAGAATTGTTAGAAAATCAGCTGGCAGCAAAGGAATTCCTGACATTAGTCAAGAGCACTGACCCTGAATTAACTGAGGTAAAGTGAAGCACAGAAATTCAAGGCTTTTCACTGCTTGTACTTGATTGTGCATTTTGATAGCTTTCTTGGATTTTGTAAATTCAAAGTCTTATACAGAATTGCCATACTTCTAGTTCTTTAGCACTAGAAGCCAAATAAATAATACTTTTGTAAATGAGGCATACATGTCATATTGAAAGATTTAGTTCCTTGCACATGAGGATTAAGTTTGGTGACAGTAGCTGTTCAAGATCTGTTTATTGTAGGACAAATGATTTTCTGTGCCAATCGTTTGGATTGGAGGTGTATGTATAGAAAGTGTGCATGAGTTGAATTTATGAATGCCATGACAGTAAAGTTGTGCTGGCTTGATCATATGCATGACCTTTTGATCAAGGCTGGGGAAAATCAAGATCAAACTCATCACAAGAGTTACCAATAGAGTGCACCCACAATTAGTAGGTACTTGATGCTTGCCACCCCATATTACCATACATTTCATGCATGTTCACAACAACATAGGGTGGATCACTTAAGACAAGATAAGCATCAGTACATGGGGGAAATAAAACCTCTACCATCCATGGCTGCGGCATTATGATATTTCATGCTTATGTCAGCCAAAACAAAATAAAAACTCTAATTTGCATGACAAGGAAAAGCATGCCTGACTATCCTGATTTATACAAAGAAAAACTTCTTGCATGTCAAACTGAAAAGCCTCTAACTGAAGCTTAACATCAAACTGAGCTGCAGCATGCTCGTTCTCAGCTACACATGAGCATAGCAGTTCAATTATTTCATATATGCTGGACCTACAGAAGGTACTCTAGTTTAAGCGCATCATCATCATCATCATCATCATCATCTATAGCATTAAAAACTTGATCTAAATAAAAACGGAAAGCTTCATAGTGATCAGGGTTCACACCAGTCTCTTAAACAATAGGCAGCCAACATACATCATTGTCACATGTGTTGATATACTTCTCACTGTCTGAACCATTAGCATGATTCAAATGACAACTTGAATCATCATAGCAAAGGTCAACATTAGGAGTCACTTTAAATGAAAAACTAAGTTCTTAAATTTGTTCCTCTGTTTCAAACCTACTTTGGCAACTTGTAGTGTCATTTTTATTGTTGAAATTATATTGGTAACACTTTGCCTCTTCCTCTTTACTGATCCTTGGGATATCTCCTTGCAGTGCACTTGAAGTATAATCAGCATTGGGAGAATATCATATCTAACACCAAAGACACAGGCTCTTATATGTTTCCATGTGATCGCCATCTTCACAATCATCAAGGGTTGTGTAATGTCCCTGTAATGAGCCTAACTTGGCCTCATCTTAAAACCATGAAATTATAATCATTTTACCATGCAAATCCCAAATTTGACATTTTGTCAAATAGTTGGCAAGCAATCTAGCACAGGGCTTAATCTGATGTGTAGATAATTTCCACTAGTTTGTTTGATATTATAATTATCCTCCACTCATTTACAAATGGACTTGGTAGAAAAACATGTAGATGTAGATAATTGCCTTTGTCTTAATAATCACAACTTTCAATGTCATCAATTTAAACAACATATTTCAATGTTTTGAAATTCTGGAAATACCATTCAATTTACAAATTTCACTTAGGTTCGAATTGAATGTAGAACTGACTTGTCTGAACTTCAAACTTCAAATGATAATAACTCTTCATGTGCATTTTATGACTTATTACAATATGCAAAATAACCACGCCTTTTTACATATGAATGTACATATTTTAAATACCTTGTTTTGCTGTGCATCCACATCTATACCAACTGCTCACGCCACCCTAAGACAATCCCTGCAAACTGATCGCAGCCCACGTACAAGACTCCTCATTCACGTCATGAGGCCATTGGTGTCTTCACCCCAAGTCTGTGGCGTGAGGCCAGCTAAGGAGGTTGCGGCCTGCTGAACACGCGGCCCAGTAGGAGAGATAATACGGCTCCTTTATGACAGGAGGTCTGCTGCTATAGCGTGGCCTAGTCCAGAGGCAATGCGGCCAAGGGACAGTGTGTAGCCTCCAGGTCAATGCGCGGCTCGTCTTAGGACAAATGCCGCCACTATGGTGGTGCGGCCTGCTGTAGAAACAAGCCCAGCTGTCACCCACTTCTCTGCTGCCCAAATATACTTTCCAGCAATGAGATTCGATTCTCATCCAAGGTATGATTGGATCAATTTCTGGAGTGTCTTCTTCTTTCCCAATGGGAATTCGACCTCTGTAGAAACAAGCCCAGCTGTCACCCACTTCTCTGCTGCCCAAATATACTTTCCAGCAATGAGATTCGATTCTCATCCAAGGTATGATTGGATCAATTTCTGGAGTGTCTTCTTCTTTCCCAATGGGAATTCAACCTCTTCAAGCAGGCCACAGTTCAATGGTGGTTCAACTTTCAGAATTAACTCTTTCCTCCAGCCATAGGCAAAACAGTATGAAGGAAGAAATCAATCGATTATACAATAGCAATCGATTGAAGACAATTGATTATACAACAACAATCAATTGATTATTAGCTCAAGAAGAATGAGTCTTCGAGAAACTAATTTGACCCTTCAGCTAGGGCTCAGATAATTAGGAACAATTCCCAAGAACAATTTTCAATAATCAATAGTCGATGTCCAACTTCACAAATGAACCTGTATTTATAACTCCTCGGTCTCCATAGTTTCCAAAAATCATCATCAGTTAACTGCTCTACATAATATAAACTTCCAAAACATTATAATAATAATAAAGTATTATTATTATTATTATAATATCGCCTTATTATTAATGAATAACATATTGTTATTAATTAATACAAGTAATCATCAAATATAATTCTGATGATAATTCCTGCAACACCTGTCATACTGACTGGCCAACATGCTCATCACTGCCCTGCCAAAAATAGACTTACTATAAATAGTAAGTACCCAGTCCAAGAACCTGCATAACTGAATATCGTTTGGAGAATTGACCACTGCCAATACTGCCTTGTCAGAAATGGAAACTGACCAACTGACTTACTAAAAATAGCAAGTCTACCAACTGGGACCCTCAAAACCCTGCATCAGCTCACGAGGGTCGCGATGATGAGCTGACCAAGTCACTGCCACAACCTGCTAAAAATAGGGTCATCACAGTCCACCCTCCCCAAGATTGCTTGTCCTCAAGCAATCATTGGAACAAGGAACATCACAATCCACCTGGGTCCCACAGAAAAAAGTATACCCTGCTATTGGCAAAAACTGTAGGCTCCTGTAGCATCACCCAAAATGTGAACCGGATAACTCTATAGAGACCCCAAAAAATCGCTCACCCAAACTCCTGCACTGAATCTGTCTTTGCCCGGATCCCGAAAGAAGTGAACTTCAGGATCATCAAAAACCAAGAAGTATGGGAGACTCGGATCCCCTATATACTGAACTCCCCCAGCACACCCAACAAATCTGTGTTGAGTGTGTAGATCCTCCGCACAACCATGATGACTACCTCTGTACCAAACTGTACCCGGGCCTGGATATCTGCCCACGGTACAACCTCTGTAGTCACAGTAACTCTCCAAGTCACCTGCTACTGACTTGCAGCCAAAACTTCCATCAGCTACTGATGGCGAGAGCCCATCCCATAACGGATGATAAGGACTAGGAGCCAATCCACATCTGTGTGTCATCAACTCGTCAACGTGTGAATCGAAGGAAAAATAATGAGCACTCCTCACCATGTAATGACGATAAAAGGCTCTGCTCTCCGTCAAGGGCTCAGCATTCCCTAGTCGTGAACCCAAAAATGGCTCCGAGCTCGAACTCTGCAAAATAGGTTGGATAGGATCCTGGGTGACCCTCTCGACAAACCCAACCTCAAACTCTCTGTGAGGGAGCATTGTAGTCAAAGTACCTACAATCTCTGTCACCAAACGCCGGATCGCGCCTGTACCCTGGATAAGAACACCCTCAGAAGCCCGGTAAGATCCCTCACGAATTTCTGAACTCTCAAGAAGGTGATCCAAAAATGACTCCGGGCAATAACATCTATAGGAGGTAGCATCCAACTGCTCCCCTCGGAACCATAACTGGTCATCATGTGATTGTGATGTAGCCAACTGCCTACCATCACCAGTTATGCGATCACTAACAACCGACTCAGGTGATACCATGCCTCCCTGCTGAGCCATCAAAGGAGTAGTGTCATGTACAGGAACAAAAAATGGTGACTGGTCCACTACACTGCCTTCAACGTCTCGTACTGTATCATCTGATGTATCGCTACCATTTGGAGTATCCATCCCAACCGGAATGTCCACCCCAAGGTCCGGCACACTACAACCCTCTATTGCAGTATCTAACTCAACTGCACAAATATCCGATGGAAGTGAACCTATACCTCCAATGCTGAAATCAAGGGGGGATGTATCCTCAACACCATCACATCCCACAACCCCAACTGTGGTCATCATCAGATCACCAGACACCACAATCTGTAACTGTATAGGATCGGGTGCTGGTGTAGACTGAAGCTGCTCCAGTTCCATAGTCACCTCTGCTAACTGAGCCTGAGACTCCTGGAGAGCCAATTGAGTGCTCTCTAAAACCACTGAAGTCGTCGTGAGCTCCCGAGTAAGCTCACTCACCTCATCCTCTCTATCCAAGAGTGCCTCATAAGCTGTACTTTCCCACTCTACAAGGTGATCACGATCGGCTACCAATTGAAAGTAATCTCATCTCAGAATCCTGACAGCCTCCGTAAGGAATGAATCTCTGCAAGGGCCAACTAGCAACCACTGAGCTCATCATCCATAGGAGAATCCCATCCATGAACAGCTAGCAGTTTCTGAGCAACATCAAAATGCTCAACTGTGGTAACAATATTGCGCTCGCTAACTCTCAACTGACTAGTCACATGATGACTATGAATGGTCGGTCCTCTATGCAACACCTTTGGCATACTGTCCATACTGCAAATAGACATGGCATCCAAGGTACTCCTCTCAACAACACTATCTCCCAGTGAACTATCAACTGAGCTCTGTGAAATGATAGCTGAGCTCACGTCCTCTAACGGAGTATCAGCATCTGACACATCTCCGTCGAACTCCTCTGTACATGAAGAAGCTGCTATAGAATCTATCTCCTCAACACTCTCAGCTGCCTCATCCTCTGTAACCTCTGGGTAATCCAGATGCTGGGACCGATCTGTACTCTCTAGTAACTTGGAGTCCTCTCCCAGGGTTTGCTACAGACATGGCTCACTACTGGTGGAGTCATCCTCAGGAGTCATATAAGAGGTATCTGAAGCAACCCCAGATGCTAGCAACGACTCTACTTCTTCAGGTGTCCCTGAGGGAACCTCAATTGACTCCGTATTAACCCTTGAATCTGGGTTATGCTGGCATGAGTCCGTATCTACTGTCTCGAACTCAGTACTAGCATTATCACATGTGGCCTCCATACTCACATCTCTCATACAGGAGAAAACTGGCATCTCCTGTACCAACCCCATCACGTGACTGCTGTTATCCCGATCTGTACAATCTGTCTCCATCCCCTCAAGGCAATCCTCAAAGTTGGTATCCTCCTGGAAAACTGAACTAGAGTCACTGTCTGACTCGATAATACAATCGGGTGTGGTAATGACATCCATTGCAGTCGTCATCTCCTGACGTATCACAACGTCATCCACACTACGACAAGATAGCTCCTGGCTCTCGCCTACCCCATCTGAGAGGTGTGCTGCCTCTCGCTCTGGTGCTACACTACGACAGCTGATATATACATCTCCGATAACAAGTCCATCCTCAAGAAAAACTGGACCATCAAAGGCAACTACTGCATCCACTGCAACAACTACATGGAAAGCCTCAACCTGCTGAAGCTCAGTCCTGCAGTCTACCACTAGTACTGGCACGTCCACCTGTTTATGTGTGGAGTGTCTATCATCAGCTCCATGAATAGGTGTCGTATTATATACGGCTGGGTCTACATCTCGGACACCTGTCGGGGAAAGCTCAAGCTTTCTGCCCTGTAATCTCGATGACGGCCTACGGAAAGCAGAAACCATGTACCTTGCTGCCCTATCCACTGTCTCTGGATCCGACAGACTGTCTGCCAGCCTCTGCTGATGGAGTCTAAGTCTCTCCATCAATGTATCTATCCTGTCATTACTCCGTGTACTGCTGCGTCGGCTCTCGGAGCTAAACCGCCTGTATCTGTCCATACCTGACTTCTCAAATAATAAAATTTATGAACCCAATTTACCTGCAGGCTGGCAGGAAACCGCTCTGATACCACTGTAATGAGCCTAACTTGGCCTCATCTTAAAACCATGAAATTATAATCATTTTACCATGCAAATCCCAAATTTGACATTTTGTCAAATAGTTTGCAGGCAATCTAGCACAGGGCTTAATCTGATGTGTAGATAATTTCCACTAGTTTGTTTGATATTATAATTATCCTCCACTCATTTACAAATGGAAATGGAAAAAAAACATGTAGATGTAGATAATTGCCTTTGTCTTAATAATCACAACTTTCAATGTCATTACAATTTAAACAACATATTTCAATGTTTCGAAATTCTGGAAATACCATTCAATTTACAAATTTCACTAGGTTCGAATTGAATGTAGAACTGATTTGTCTGAACTTCAAACTTCAAATGATAATAACTCTTCATGTGCATTTTATGACTTATTACAATATGTAAAATAACCACACCTTTTTACATATGAATGTAGATATTGTAAATACCTTGTTTTGCTGTGCATCCACATCTATACCAACTGCTCACGCTACCCTAAGACATTCCCTGCAAACTGATCTCAGCCCACGTACAAGACTCCTCATTCACGTCATGAGGCCATTGGTGTCTTCACCCCAAATCTGCGGTGTGAGGCCAGCTAAGGAGGCTGCGGCCTGCTAAACACGCGGCCCAGTAGGAGAGATAATACGGCTCCTTTATGATAGGAGGTCTGCTGATAGCGTGGCCTAGTCCAGAGGCAATGCGGCCAAGGGACAGTGTGTAGCCTGCAGGTCAATGCGCGGCTCGTCTTAGGACAAATGCTGCCACTATGGTGGTGCGGCCTGCTGTAGAAACAAGCCCAGCTGTCACCCACTTCTCTGCTGCCCAAATATACTTTCCAGCAATGAGATTCGATTCTCATCCAAGGTATGATTGGATCAATTTCTGGAGTGTCTTCTTTCCCAATGGGAATTCGACCTCTTCAAGTAGGCCACAATTCAATGGTGGTTCAACTTTCAGAATTAACTCTTTCCTCCAGCCACGGGCAAAATAGTATGAAGGAAGAAATCAATCGATTATACAACAGCAATTGATTGAAGACAATTGAGTATACAACAACAATCAATTGATTATTAGCTCAAGAAGAATCAGTCTTTGAGAAACTAATTTGACCCTTCAGCTAGGGCTCAGATAATTAGGAACAATTCCCAAGAGCAATTTTCAATAATCAATATTCGATATCCAACTTCACAAATGAGCCTATATTTATAACTCCTTAGTCTCCATAGGTTTCAAAAACCATCATCAGTTAACTGTTCTACATAATATAAACTTCCAAAACATTATAATAATAATAAAGTATTATTATTATTATTATATCGCCTTATTATTAATTAATAACATATTGTTATTAATTAATACAAGTAATTATCAAATATAATTCTGATGATAATTCCTGCAACACCTGTCATACTGACTGACCAACATGGTCATCATTGCCCTGCCAAAAATGGCAATTGCCAAAAATAGACTTACTATAAATAGTAAGTACCCAGTCCAAGAAACTGCATAACTGAATATCGTTTGGAGAATTGACCACTGCCGATACTGCTCTGTCAGAAATGGAAACTGACCAACTGACTTACTAAAAATAGTAAGTCCAGACTTACTAAAAATAGCAAGTCTTCCAACTGGGACCCTCAAAACCCTGCATCAGCTCACGAGGGTCGCGATGATGAGCTGACCAAGTCACTGCCACAACCTGCTAAAAATAGGGTCATCACAGCCCCTTTCTAGCACAAGTTGTATGAGTTTGTCGTTAGCTTATTTCTTCATGGTCTCGTAGGCTAACAAGGACATTTAAGTGACTTTGAGGGCATTTGGCCTACGCAGTTTTAGTTGTAGGTTGATTTGAGGTGTCTAGATGCAGTTTTGGGCATATTTACTATTTATAGTAAGTCGTTTTGGGTATGGTTGGGATCTTAAGTGACAGTGTCATGTCGATGGTAAATGATTAATATTGACAACAGGTTTTAATATGATTGATATGATTTAATAAAGTTAGTTTATAGAGTTAAATATAAATATTTAACTTTATTAATGCGAGACTATAGTTAAGTAGATATTTAAATATTCAAAGTCTCTTTATTTAATAACACATCAGAGACATAAAATGTAAATGGGGGCTTAAGTTAAAGGGAAGTTATGGGGAAATATTAAAGGAAAAAGCTTTCGCAGAAAAATAGCGGAAAAATGCAATTGCGAGAAAATAGGAGAAAAAAGAAAAATCCCCCAAAAATAGAGAAAAATAAAAGTGATGGGGAAAAAGTGATTTTGTTTATCCACATTGGTAAGATAAGTGAATGAGCTCTTATGAGAACATAATAAAAGATTTCCAAGAGGTCACTTTCAAGCATGTTGGAAAATATATGAAGTTGATGAAATTGTTTGGAGAGTTTTTCTCAAGGGCTTCAAGGACGAAATCTCTCTTTGCTGATAATCTCTATGTTGTTGAAAGACACAGTTTGGGGATTTGATCGAGCTACAAGGTAAAATCATATTGTTTGAGATATCTATTTCTTCCATTTGCTAATATTATAGTTGCTAGGAAGGTTTTGATTTGGAGTTTAAAGTCTATAAATTGAAGGGTGAAGTATTGAGTCTGATCTGTTGTTGAAAGTTTAGGTTTTCCATCAATTATGGTGAAATCCAAAGCTTTTGTACATGCCCTGGACTTCCTACAAGAGTGCCATACTGTTTGGACAACAAATTTAGGGTGGCGTACTTGTTTGATTACTTTTGTACACGTTTGCATTCCCATCAAGGATGTTGTTAGCAGACTGAGACACATTGTGACTACATTGTGTAAGATATAAAATGGTGAACGCAAGAATGTGTGAGGCACTTCAGGTTCACCGAGTTATGATGTAGATTAGGGAAAAGAGGAAGAAAAAGGCGGGGAGTCCCTCGAATGTAACCCTTGGAGGACCCAAATCAGATTTGCACAACCCAAATGGATGTAGGGGTACTAATGCAAAATCCAAGTCCTCTTAGGGGTTTCAATTCAAAGGTCTCTTTGCTTTTTCTTCCTTGGATGTGCTTTTCCCTTTTATGGATAACAAAAGATTTGATCAAAATAAGTGCTATGAAACAACAAAGAAGGAATATACTCACCTTGAAGGCAAATGGAAGATCCAAGTTCAGATCTGGAAAATGACTGTCGGACTGTATCAGAAACTGAAACTGTGCTGGATCTAGAATCTGGAGGCTCGAATTTGCTGACTATAGAATTTTGAAGGTCCCAAGAACAGGTCGACTTCCCTAGTATAGGTCGACTTGGGGTATAGGTCGAGGTTGACCTATACCTGACAGATTGCATACTGGAATTTCTGGTGGGAGACAGAATCTGTAACTGTAGATCTGCTTGTTTTGAGTCCGGAAATCCAAAAGTCCGGAAATCTGATCCTGCACACAAGAAAAAGGAAATATGTTGGGGGAAAGGGACTTGCCTTGGTCAAGCCCCCATTTAGGAATTAACCTTGAAAATGAGATAAAGTATGTAAAGCATGTAAAAACAAAGAAAAATGTTAGTATTCACCTTGCTAGCCAAATCTCCGCGAATGGATTTGAATCCGCTATCCACAAAGATGTATGAATGCTTGTATGTAGAATGTAGAATGTAGAGTGTAGAATGTCTTAACAAACACAATGGATCCACAATCACCAAATCATAGATCATGGATGTACATGTACTTGATGTGCTTGAAGGGAGATGGATGTGTAATGCAAGTGCAAATGTAAATCTCCTTCTTGATGGCCAATTCCACTATCTCCCATGAAGAAAGAAGCTAGATCAATGGAAGGAAATGCATGCTTGAGGGGATGGATGAATGTCTTCAATGAATCCTTGCTTGGCTTGCTGGAACTCCTTGAATGTACCTTGAACTTGGAAGGTTGCTTGCTAAAGATGTAAATAACTTGCACGATTTTTATCTCATGTATGCCTATATGTGTTTCTATATGTCTCAAATGAAGGGAAAAGACCTCTTTTTATAGCAACTTGGAGTTCAAAATCGCGAAGGCCGACAAAGAAGAGCGGGAAAAGGAAATACCTTGCATCGGGTTCGGGAGGCAATTAAAATTAAGAAGCTTGGGTATAGGTTGAAGTCGACCTATACCAGTTATAGGTTGAGGTCAACCTATACCTCAAGGTGTAAAAACCAAGAAAAATCTTCCAGATCCCGAGAGGTATTGAGGGCTATGGGGGAATGAGGTGGAAATGCGGGAAATAGCGTAAAATCAAGCACAAATGCATCCATGTTCTAGGAGATTGCTAAAATGGGGCCTAATAGGTCCTTTGAGCTTCCAAATTAATAGGTGCTAACTTTTTAGGACGGTACACACTGTACAAACTTGTAGAAGCTATAAGACTGCCTTACTAGCAATAAGGGTGCCATACTAGTGAATATAGGGCCACACTAGTTGATTGGACTGCAATACAAAGCTTAGGAAGGAAGTTGGGGGAATCATAATGGTGTTGTTATATACAGAGAGCTATGTTGAGCTTCAACAGTAATTTGATTTACAAACTTTGCCGTTGTAGTATTCATTGAGTGCAAATAATATTCCATTGTTATGCTTTGGTGTCATTGTGTTAGCATAGTCGATGTACTTGGCTCCTTAAGAGTTGCTGTTATAACCTCCTATGTTAGCAGTGATAAAGTTATAGGCTTTATGTATGATTTCAGGAATGTACTTGGTTCCATAACATGCTATTTGAAGTTATTGCATTTCAGTTTGAGTATAAGTGTGTATTTGTTTATTGGCTGTTGAAAATAACAATATAGATAACTCTTGTTGACTGAGCTCATATTATTCAAAAACAAAAAAAGGAGACACAACCTGACAACCCATTATAGTGGTATTAAAGTAGTGTATCCTGCCAACATGAAGGCTTAACATTGAAGAAATCATTTTTAAAATTGAATTTGAGGAGTTGCTGTTGAAGTTTAGTTGCTCCAGCAAGAAAGATGAGGAGTTATGAAGAGATGCTAGAAGATATTCAGTACTTGCGTGAGCATCCAGATTGGTTTAATTCTCTTTTCAAAAAGAAATCAGAGAAAGGGAAAATGATTTCTTTGGTGACAAAAGTCAAGAGTCCAAGATTCTCTTGCCTTCATTTCAAGAAGAAATAGGAGTCCAATATAAGTTTGATTCAAAATGGTCATTTGAACAGGGAAGCTAAGGATGAAGTTAATTCTCTATGTATTTCTACCAGCATAGGTGATTACAATAGTGCTTATCAGATTGCAAGATCAAAAAATGAAGTTGACGCTTCATGTATCATTGAAGATGAGAACCTTGTTGAAAAATTTGAAGATAAGATAGCAAAGGAAATTTGGACTACCAATGAAGAAAAAAAATCTTACATAGTTGGGCTTCATCAAAAGGACACAATCAAGTCTAGGGTAGACGAATATGCTTCTAATTCTTCATGTGCTTCTAATGAATACTTTGATGTTCACGAGTTCGAAGAATTTGATTTGACAAAAGAAATTTGGACAAACAAAAAAGAGGAGGACGAATCAATTTTTATAGGCCAAGGGCACACCAAGCTCTTTGTTGGAGAAATAGAAATCAACATTGATAAGGCCAATGAAAAGTATTCTTTTGAGGAGATTGAATTTAATGATTTTCCTCCATCTCCTCTAGAGGATTGCATGGTAACAACTAGTGATTCAACTAATATTAATGATGACATTGCTCCTACAGATGATAGAAAATCTTAAAATTCATTGAGTAGAACCCCCTTTGTCCTTGGTGAACTTGATCAGAGACCTTTAGATGTGCAAGATTTGAAGGAGTGTTTTGTGGTTTCAGAAGATGAAGTTGTATGGGTATTAACAAGAGAAGACAATGCTCATAAATTAATTGAAGACCTCATTTGAAAACCTCAAATTGAGGAAAGAAAAAAGGGAGTTGCAAGTGGAGTCATTAGCGCTCAACTTTACACAATCAAAGAAGCATTAGAAAGAATGAAATCAGATTATTTGCAATTACTCAAGGATAGGGATCTTGCAATCAAAATTGCTGAAGACAAGGAAAAAGAAGCTTATGATCTTTGCTTACAACTTAGCATGGCTCATTGTTCATTGTACAAAGTAGAAAATCAATCATCTATTGGAGCCACTTCTATGGAACAGAAAATGAACTGTAGGACTATGGAAATCATGCAATTTGTAGAGGGGATCAATGCACTTGGTAAGGATGAAATAAGGTATGATGATTCCAACATTTTCCATCGTAAGGAGATATATTGTGCTGATGAAGATCAGCAGGAACAACGAGAAGTTGAACTCATGAATGTTGTTGGTCTATTTTCTTAGGATGATATAGTTTGTAGCCATAAGCTAGTTTCTTTAACATGGTTTGTAGGTGGTTTTTAGGATGATACTTTTGATGGATCAGTAGTTGATAATGAACATCCAAATTTGGAAGGTGTGCATGAAGATAGCATTGAAAAAGATGAAGAAAATTAAGTTTCCATGAATGGGAACAACAATATATTGTCTTTTTATGCGCTTGATAATCAAAGGGTGATGAAGAACTATTGATGGGAACTAATAGATTACCTCTTGAAAAGATAATGCAATTTGATAATGCATGGCTTATCAAAGGGAATGTTCCTTCAAAAGGCAATGTGCAGCAAAAGATGGGTGAATTTTCAGATTTGATTCTTTGGTTACCAACTTACTCATCAATGATTAATAACTTCCCTATGAAGTTGATTGCGAAATTTTGAGACCTTGAAGTGCCATTAACAACAAATTGCATTAATTTGTATGCACGGGATAGTCTCTATAGCAAGTGAGAGTTGGGTGTGGATGATAATTTATCAATCCATGACAACAAAGGCACTCTTGAGGTAATTAACTACTAGATTTCTAGAATTAGTACTGCTACTATAATTTGTCCCAACAACTTTGAGGAAAAGTAGAATGCAGATTTTGGAGATGACAAAATGAGGTATGAATCATTCCATTTTTTTAGATTTTAGTTTGGCATCACATATAGGATTCCAATTGCATATTTACATGAACAATATATTACACACGTAATTGGTAGAATATTTGATGAGTGAATGAATGAGCAAGACACTCATTTATAGTTTACAAAGACGATGTTTCTATTATTGTGATGTCCCCTTCTAGCTAGAGACATCATTGTAGGTCTTGGTTAGCCTATCATTGGACCCTCGTAGGCTAATAGAGATGGATAGGGGGTCAGCTTGAGCACAGGAGAGTTTGGTTGTCCGGTGATTCGACGTCTGCAGAGCTCAGTGCCTTTGATTTGGGATAGAGAGATGATTTAGACTTCATTTTATTGAGTTTGCTATTTTTAGCAAGTTTATTTGGTCACATGGGAAATGGTTACTCTGACTCCTGTTTTAGACGGCATGGCCAGATTCGTAGTTTTGAGTGAGTTATTGCATTTTTAGTGGATCCAGCATTAATTAATGATTAATGATTTAATATTAAAGTTTAAAATAGCTTTATATTAAAACACTTAAGTGAAGGGTCAATTTCTCATCGAATGGGGCCAAATGAATATTTTAATTAGGGAGATTTATTAACGGAGTTTCCTAAGTCTAAATCATTAAATTTATTTAGTGATTATTTTTCTAATGAATTTAAGGGAATAAATCGCAGCTTTCCTAGGAATTGTGATTTAGGGTTTTGGAGCTTATTTATGCTTGCATTGGAAAAAAGAGAAGGCATCCATTGTTATTGCTATTTGATTATCGATTTATCTTGAGCTCTGAGAAGGGTTTCAGCTTGTGGCTTTGGAGAATGTAGTTCTTTTGTGTATCTCCATTTGAGCTGGTGAAATATCCAATGAATTTGGATTATCAGAGGGTTTCATTCAGACTTTGTTTGTGCTTCATCAGTATTAGTTTTCAGCAGTTGAGAGGGAAGAAGACAGTATCGACATTTCAGATTAAGGAGGAATAAGTTGCAGCGATTTGTCGTCATTCTAAGTTCCAACCACAAAGAGAATTTGCAGCCTATAGGCAAATTAGCGCTAATTCCCAAGACCTGCGATCTTTATTTAAAAATCAAATAAATCACATATGGTGCATGGTTGCTGGTTAAAGGTTAGAAGGAGCAGTTTTGGATCATATTAGATATTACAGAGTTGGAGGAAATAACTTTCTTCAGCAGCTGGTGTGATCTTCTAGGTTTTTATGCATTTCATAGTCGCCTTTTCTCAGAGCATTTTCCAATAAAGGATTGTCTGGATTCTTATTTGTATTTCATTTGGAAATTAAATAGAAGCTGCTGTAGTTGATTGGATTGTTTCAGAATTTCAGATTATTGCATATTTGTTTTTTTAATTCTAAAACCCTTGAAAATCACAAAAACATTCTCAAACATTGTAAAACAGTAAAACAAAACAAACATAACACAGCTCAGCAGTAGAGCCTATGAAAGGTTCTTACATTGGTTTCAAAGCTAAATCCTGCGATCCAGAGGGTTAGGGACTTTACATGCAGCCAAAGGAAGTTGGTCCTCACAGGTATTATACACGTTGGAGAGCCTTCCTTGAAGGCGAACAGGTTTTAGGTAGGCAACCGGTCACCATGGGTGATAGGAATGATGGCAGCCCACCGAGGGCAAATAGGAACAATGAAGATCAGGACACCAGAGAGTTCTTTAGAGCCATGGTTACAGGGCAGCAACAGGTAGCTCAGGCGTTACAGGCTCTTACCGCTATGGTTGAGTGTATGAATCCATCAACCAGGCGGAATCTGGATCAGGAGGATAATAGGAGTGTTCACAATCCTCAACATGCAAAGAGGACACATTCTAGGACAACAGACAAGCCTACACGCCCCACTTTTGTTAGAGAGGAACCAGTTCAGGAGCCAGTAGAGGAAGTCGGGGATGAGATGTTTGCAGACATCCTTATGGCTGCTAATGACGAATGGGAACTATTGGTACCACAGGTGCGAGAGAGGATAACTTTTGAGAGGTTTGTGAACCAAAGGAGAGAACACTACCGTGCAGTCAACCAAGACAGGAGACCCAAAGGACAAAATAATGAGTTGAAGCGTGCTAAAGGAAAGCTTTCTTTGTCCACTTTTGATGGTAGTAGTAGATTGACAGTGCAAGCTTGGATCCAGAAGCTTGATACTTTTCTAGCATTGAGGTCTATGACCGAGATTGAGGCAATAAAATATGCCACTTTACATTTGGAGGGAGTAGCACACGATTGGTGGTACCATGGTTTGATCACTCTTCAACACAATCAGGTGACTTTGTACTAGGACTTCATGGACAGATTGGTGGAAAGGTTTGATAAGAAAGATCTAGAGGTCTACTTCAGAGATTTAGCTCAATTAAAACAAACAGGACGCTTAGATCTTTTTATTAATGAATTCCAACGGTTGTCAGTTATGGTGCCAGACATATTTGACAGGAGATTGATAGTCTTGTTCATGGAAGGGTTATCTGAACCACTGAAAGGTTGGGTAAAGGCTTTTGATCCTTTCACTTTGTAGGAGGCTATGAAGAAAGCCAAAGATGTGGAACATACAACTCCAGTCAATAAATTTCAGCACAAGGGAGCATCCTCCAGCAAGGACAAATAAACCATTTTTTAAGAAACTAGAGAGGACTGAATTTAAAACTGAGAATAAAGAGAAAACTTTTGCACCACTTGACAGGGAAACACTTAATGATTTACGGAAGAAGAAATTGTGTCTATTGCAGAGGACCTTATGACATAAACCATGATTGTCCTTTAAGACCCAAGGGCAAAGCAAACAGGGTTATGTGGGCTTATTATGAGGATTGTGATTCTAAAAATTCGGACCAGCAATATGAAAATGAGGAATCAAATGAAGAAAAAGAAAGCACAGATGACGAAAAGTTGAACAAAATGGCTACAGGTGATGAGAAGATTGAGGGTAGACTTAAGGAGGCTCGTCTCACCAGTGTACAGTCGGAGGGATCATTCAGGATGAGAGGAGTATTGACTGGGTAGTGAGTTATCACTTTGCTCAATACAGGTGCCACTTATAATTTTATTGATTCCAGGTTGGTTGAGAGGCGTGGGATTCATACAGAGCAGTTTGAGGGTCTGAGAGTGAGGGTAGCTGATGGCTACATCCTCAAATGTGATAAGAAGATTACAGGTCTACCCCTGAAGATTAATAACTTTGACTTCAAAGCTGAATTTTATGTTGTAAACATGGGTGACACAGATTTGGTGCTTGGTATGACTTGGTTACATGACATTGGAGTGTTCACCCTCAATTTGAGAGATATGGAGATGAAGTTTCAGTTGGATGGAAAGACACATATACTTAAGGCCATCCAGGACAGTGAGTTTAGGATGATGTCCTGCAAACGCATGGAGAGCTTGCTGAGACATAACCAGGTTGACTGGGCAGCTCGTTGCACTATGATGCCGTCATAGGGGCAACAAAAATCAGAGTATCACCAAGACATACAAGAGCTAAGAATCAAGCATTATAAGGTGTTTAGTGATATTCCACTAGGTAGACCTCTTGATAGAGGTATTGAGGACATTATTGAGATGGAGGAGGGGGCCAAACCCATTATGATTACACTATACAGGCATCCAAAAAGATTGAAGGATGAAATAGAAAAGACCATCAAGGAGTTTCTTGCCATGGGCCATATTTGATCAAGTAAATCTCCTTTTGCTTCTTCAGTGGTATTAGTGAAGAAGAAAAATGGCACGCTCAGGATGTGCATTGATTGTAGGGTCTTGAATAAAAAAAACAATTAAAAACAGGTACCCCATCCCACAGATAGATGAGTTGATAGATGAGCTTCATGGTTCATGTTTCTTTTCTAAAATTGATTTGAGATCGGGATATCATCATATCCGAGTTAGAGAGCAGGATGTAGAGAAGATAGCATTAAGATGTCATTGTGACCACTTCGAGTTTGTAGTTATTCCATTTGGGCTGACTAATGCTCTAGCTACTTTCCAGTCCACAATGAACACAGTCTTCTAGCATCAGTTGAGGAAATTCGTTTTGGTTTTCTTTGATGACATCCTTGTTTATAGTAAAACATGGGACGAGCACTTGCAACACTTGGATACAGTGTTGAGCATTCTGACCAAAGTCCTTATACGCAAAGAGTCAAAATGTGATCTGTGATTGTCAGAGTTGTATTTGGGTCACATTATCAGTGCACAGGGCGTACGCATGGATCCTGAAAGATTTGTGCTATTGTTGAGTGGCCTACTCCGGTAAACCTTATACAGTTGAGAGGATTTTTAGGTTTGTGTGGGTTCTACAGGAGATTTGTCAGCAGTTATTCCAGGCATGCAACACCGTTGACTGATTTGATGAGAAAAGGGGCTTTCTTGTAGACTCCTGAGGCGCAAGAGTGTTTTGATAAATTCAAGGAGTTGATGACTTCTTGCCCAGTGCTACCTTTACTAGCTTTTAGCAAACCATTGGAGCTACATTGTGATGCATTTGGAGAAGGTGTTGGAGCCTTGCTTATGTAGGACAAGCACCCGATAGTTTATGAGAGTAGGAAGGTCAAGGGACCTGGGAGGAGCCTCAACATTTACGATAAGGAGATGTTGGCCATAATGCATGCTTTGGCCAAATTCAGGCAGTACTTAGTAGGCAGCAAATTTTGCATAAAAATAGACCATAACATCCTGAAACATTTCTTGGGGCAGCAAGATCTAAATGACAGGGAGCAAAAATGGGTGAGTAAATTACAGTCATATGATTTTGATATCAGCTATTTCAAAGGGACATAAAATGTTGTAGCAAATGCCTTGTCACGCAGACCCCATTTGAGCATGATGACAAATATATCTAAGGATTGTAGACACTTGATCCTTGCTGAGTATGCAAAGGATACATGGGCATCAGGATTTATAGATGGAGCCGTACATGACAGTGACTATACCCTTGTGAATGAGCTTATCATTTACAAAGGGCACATTTATTTTGTTCTGGGATCAAAGATGAGGAGGATGGTGTCGAGGGTTTATCATGACTCACCTATGGCAAGACATCCTCGTTTTTATAAAACTTACCGACATATTCGTGAGCGTTTTTCTTGGAGAGGGCTCAAAGCTGAGGTGTTACAATATGTTAGAGAGTGTCGTACTTGTCAGCAGAATAAACAGGAACACTCTTACCCAGTTGGTTAACTACATCCGCTTCCGATTCCTAATAGGAAGTGGGAGTGTTTGTCCATGGACTTCATCACAGGACTGCCGAGAGCCCAGGGCAGAGACTGTATATATGATGTTGTCGATTAGCTTACGAAGTTTGCCCACTTCTTTTCGATTGCGGCTTCATTCACCGCTACGCAGGTAGCAGAGTTGTTCTTTCGTGAGGTATTCAGGCTGCATGGCTTACCTCGGAGCATAGTCGGTGATAGAGACAACAGGTTTATGAGTCACTTTTGGCAGGAGTTATTCAGATTATGCTGGACAAAGCTCACTCCGAGTACTAGCTACCATCCCCAGATAGATGGACAAACTGAGATAGTCAACAAATGGGTGGAGGGGTACCTCAGGAACTACATAGCAGAGTAGTAAAAGGCTTGGGTTAAGTGGATTTATTTATGTGAGTATTGCTACAATTCCACTTATCACATGTCTATCCAAATGTCACCTTTCATGGCATTATATGGATATGAGGCACCAAATTTCATGGATCTGTTGTTGACTGATAGTTGGACAAAGAAACAATCATAGTTATTAGAAACATTCTAATAACAAAAGAATATCTACAATACTAGAAACATTCTAATATTGACAAGCTTTACAATATTGACCATTAAAATAGTAATAAACAAGATATTACAGAGATAATATTCTAATACCCTCCCTTAATGGTCAATCTGTCTACGACAAAGAAACGTGAATCGGAATCGTCTCGGAATCGGCAAGGCCGAATCGAATCGCGAATCGCCCATGAATCGGAATCGAATCGCCCATGAATCGGCAAATTTAAAAAACCCTTAAAATTTAGAGATTTTAACAATTTAAAACTTATTTCATGCACCCTTTATTGAATATAACTTAAAAACACTATAACATCATCAAATAGAAGCTAACATACATAAACAAGGAACATAAATGATAAATCCATCACATGCGTTACACATAGAATGTAAATTGTAGCTGAAGTAAACTGTAAACAGTAAAACTAAATGGCAATCATAGGATCATAATGAGTCAAATCATAGAATGTAATAATGTATTATGTA
>MU225932.1:3443207-3466789 GCA_018584345.1 Thuja plicata
CCTATTTTGCAAATGGAAGACCCTTTAGGGTTATAACAAACCAAAATGACCTAAAAAAGTCAAAAAAAACAAGTGTTTTTTAATGTTTTTAACTTCACTTTTTCCCCCTGCCGCGCGGCCGATTCATGTGATCCGATTCATGCGATTTTTGCATGAATCGGCGATTCATGTGATTCGGGCGATTCATGCCCTGTGAATCGCCGATCCGATTCGGCGATTCATAAAAAATCGCATGCCATGAATCGAATCGCGATTCACGCGATTCGCGCGATTCAGGCGCGATTCTCGTTACTCTGGTCTACGACACCAAGAAGCCCCCTGAACTTAACAAACTTCTCTGGAAGTAGGGATTTGGTGAGAATATCAACAATTTGGTTTGCTGTAGGAAAATACTACAAATCTACAGATTCATCTTCGACTAAATAACGGATGAAGTGATAATGAATGTCAATATGCGTGGTTCGCTTGACAAGTTTGAGGACCCCTTGATTGTTGCAGAAGAGGGGTGAGGGGCCTGTCTAAGACATATGGATGTCGGAAAACATCCTTCGAAGTGAAATTGCCTCACAACCCGCTTTGACTGTTCCTCGATATTTAGCCCCCATTAAGGATAGAGATACGACATGCTGCTTGTTACTGGTCCAAGTGATAGCACCTGTGCCCAAACTGAAGACATACCCAGAAGTGGACTTTTTGTCATCAAGAAAGCCTCCCCAATCCGAGTCTGTGTAATCGATGAGTCAAGGATCTTTGGTTCGTTCATAGAGAATACCAAAGTCTAGAGTGCCCTTGACATAGTGCAGGATGTGCTTTGTTGCAGCCCAATGATCTGAAGTAGGAGCTTTTATGAAGTGAGATATGTACCTTACTGCAAAGTTGAGATCAGGTTTAGTGGTGGTGAGAAAGATCAAACTGCCCACTAGTTACCTGAATGTGGATTCATTCTCAACATGAGAACCAGATTTGGTTGACGACTTTAGACCAAACTCCATAGGTGTTGATGCAAGTTTGCAGTCCTGCATTCTGAATTTGTTAAGTAGAGTCCGTGCATACTTAGATTGATAAATGAAGATGCCATGTGACTGCTGCAAAACCTCGACACCTAGGCAGTAGTGCAGAAGCCCAAGGCCAGTCATGTCAAAATAATGACATAAATTTTGTTTGATTTCTTGAATCAAAGATGCCGAACTGCCTATGATGATCAGATAAGCAACATAAATAACTAGAAGGATGATGTCACTGCCAGTAGTCTTGACATACAGATTCGAGTTTGAAGGACTCCTCTAGAAATGCTGATCTGTGAGGTACTTATCAATTTTCATGTATCATGCCTGAGGAGCCTATTTGAGGCCATAGAGTGCTTTTACTAGTTTAAGTACTTGGTGTTCTTTACTAGCAACGTTGAATCCAAGAGGTTGTGTCATGTAAACCTCTTCTTGTAACTCACCATTTAAGAAGACACTCTTAATGTGCATTTGATGGACCTTCTAGCCACACTGCGGTGCCATGGCTAGGACTCATCAGATGGTGCTCATCTTTGTTGTCGGAGCAAAGGTCTCCTCATAATCAATTCCTTCATGCTAAGAGAACCCTTTAGCAACAAGATGAGCTTTGTACTTATCTAAAGTACCATCAACCTTGCATTTGACTTTTTAGACCCATTTGCATTTGACAAGTTTCTTTCCTAAAGGAAGATCTGATAGAACCCAAGTGTTATTTTTCAATAGACTATGATGCTCAGTCTTCATAGCTTCTTCCCACTTAGGTATACCTTTCGCCTTTGTGTATGTTTGAGGCTCATAAACACTGTAAATGTTGGCCATGAGAGAAATTTATAGAATCAGAAGGTTTTCTCTTCTTCCGAGCACTTCTACTGTTGATGAGCTCATCATCATGAAGATCATCAATAGTCTTAGCCCACCATTTTGGCCGGAGAGTAGAAGTGCCAACATCAGAAGCAGGAGGTGCAACATGATCATCACCATCAAATAGAAGATCAGATGAATCTTGAGGAAAATCAGGTGGTGTAGCTGCATGTTTGGGTGATCCTGCAGTAGAAGGAACTAGTGGAGGGGCAGGAACAAGAAAAGGAACCGCTAAAGCCTTCCCCAGTTGGAGTTGTCCCATCAGGTGGACCTTATGGAAGACAAATACCCAAGTCTTGAGCTTTGAGAGACTGATCGTATGAATCCATAACTGGAGGAGAAAGCTGAAATGGCCCTCGTTCTTTGTCAAAGACGACATCTCAACTGAATATGAGACGATTAGTCTTGATGTCAACCAGGCAATAGGCTTTGTGAATATCATTGTAGCCGGTGAGCATGAGTTTCTAGCTCTTGGCATATAACTTGGTGCATTTAGCATTAGGGATCCAGACAAAAGCAGTGGAGCCAAAAACTTTGAGATGACTGCTTTTGGGCTTATGACCTGACCAGGCCTCTTCTGGAGTTTGCTTCTTGACAATCATTGTGGGAGAGCGATTGAGAAGATAGACGATAGTGTGGACTGCTTCAGCCCAAAATTTGTTTGGAACACTTGTGTTCAAGCATAGACCATGCCATTTCAATGATCGTGCAGTTTCTACGCTCAACGACACCATTTTGCTGAGGGCTGTCGGGTGTTGTTAATTGGCGTTTTATGCCATGTTCACAGAAATGGAAGAAGGCAAAGGAACAAAATTCTCCCCCATTGTCAGTTCTAAGAGTAACAGTATATTGACCAGACTCCTTTTCTACAAATGCATTGAACTTTTGAAAAAAAACAAACACCTTCGATTTTTTATGAAGGAAATACACCCACATTTTACGACTGAAATCATTAACAAAAAGTAAAAAATACCTAGACCCAATAAAAAAAGGAGTAGCCATAGGTGCACAGATATCAACATGGACTAGTTGTAATACATTAGAAGCTCTCTAGGAGTCGCCATTTGAAAATGGAGTACGATGTTGCTTCCCAGCCTGACATGCTCCGCAAACTCCAAGGTTCTGAGTCTGAATCTCTGACAGTCCAATGATAAGGTCTTCTTTGACAAGCTGAGAAAGATAGTGCACATTTAAGTGCCCATATCGCTGATGCCAGAGTGTACTAACAGAGGAGCAATGGGCTGCCATAGCAAGCTCGTAAGAATCACCAGAGTCAACAAGTCTGTATAGACCATGATACTCAAGACCCACAACAATAGTAGATTGATTCTCCCGATCAATGATATTGCACTGATGTGAACTAAAGGTCATGTCTAGCAGAGGAGAATGTCTCAAACTTTGACTTATTGAGAGAAGGTTGAGTTCCATTCCTTGAACATAGTACACATCAAGAAAAATCAGTTTCCTTCCTCTAGACTGAATCTGTATGTTGCCTTTTTCGATAGCGCTGTACTCTTCTCTAAAAATGACTGAATCTGAGAATGGCTAAAAATCTGTGCGTCAATCTCGAGGATGAGTGAAGTGGTGCGAGGCACCTGAATCAATGTACTAGACAGAGGATTTTACATGATCTGTAGGTCTTTTAGCCATGAAGGCATAAAAGGAAGACTCGTCCTTCTTAGTGTGCTCTGCAACATATGCTTTAGGCTATGAACCAGATTGCTTGGCTTGAGCAGCTAATCGTTTACAACACTCCAACTTTATATGACCAAACTTATGGCAGTAGTTGCACTGAATATTTTTCTTCTTTAAGCCTTTTGATGACTGAGCAGAGGAATTCAGCTTAGAAGACTGAGAGAATTGATAGTTGCCTATGTGTTCTTATGAATAGAGTTACTTGAGAAAGCTTGTGTGTTTGAAGATGAGCTGGTACCACTGTCGAATTGTTATTTCCAGCGATCTTGCTATAGAAGCATTATGCATAGATTGGAAAACAAAACATCAGAATGAGTGGAAGCAATGTTGAGAGTTTCAAGAAAATGCTCATAGGAAGACAATAGACTCTTCAGGGTGATCACCACCACGTCTTCTTGCATTTTGTGTCCAATGACTTCCAACTGATTTCGAATGTCCTTGATTTTATTGAGATGATCCTGCACGGACACCTATTCATCCTTTATGATTGTGAAAAGTATGTTCTTCAGCAAGAAAGCACGTTTCTTATCAGAGGTTTCATGCGAACCTTCGAGATGCATCCAAATTTTAGCAGTTGTTTTGTCGGAAGGAACTTGCAGTAGCTAATCATTAGTGACCAAAAGTTTGATGAGCATAACAACTTCTCGATTTTGCTCATCAATTTATCTTTCTCTTTGCCTTCTTTCTCGGGACAATTAGTCTTGGCCAAAATAATTTTGTCAAGACATCTGTATTAAAAAATCATCATCATACGATGCTTCCAAGTATTGTTGTTTCCGTCGTTGAATTTTTGACTGCCCTCAAGCAGAATATTCGTTAGAGATGCCATTGCAGAATAGGGAGGTCAAAGGTGGTTGATTGGATGTCGACACGAATATCGAGGTAAAATATGATCAACACGTGAAAATCATGTTTTGAATAAGACAAAGGCAGAAAATAGACATTGATTTCGAGACTCAATAGCTAATATTTGGGAATGGATCCCAATGCAGGAATTTCAAAAGACCCAGAAAAAACGGGCAAAGACCCGGAAGCTTTGCAAAAGACCCACTAAGAATATGTGATGAAAATGTGAGGCCGACCAGAAAATACGAGTTTTTGGGCAAAACCGTAACCGGTTTGGAAAAACTTGTTCCCTAGAGTAGATGGAGAAGCAAAACAATCTGAAACACTACAAATCACAAGCTTAGAGAGAAAGAAGTCCTGTCTGTAATAGAAAAGAGTTGAGAAAAACAACAAAACAGACCAGTGCCTCTCGTTTGCAACAAAAAAAGCCCTATGTGCGGGTAGAGAATGCCGACATCTGTAGGAGAAAGATGAACTATCGATAGCAAAAATCAACCAAAAATTTGTCTTATGCATAGACAGTCGCACTCTTAAAATGCGGGAGGTGTAGAGAGAGGAGCCATTTGCAAAAAAATTGCCTAGAAATCGCGATGATAAACATTGAAACAATCTCGTCGAGCAGAAGTGATAGACGACACGTTTTTGCTAAAAAATGCAGATAGAATTGGGAAGGCACGGTGAGGAGCAGAATGCGAAGGCGCGTTATGAGCAGAGAAGAACATAAAATGACGAAAGACTGTCATTTTTTCTCATGCACAAGTCGTCGACCAACAATGGCGCCAAGAAAATGTGCAGAAGATAGCGTCAAGATGGATGCAGAATCCTAATAATTTCGAAATTCTTCAATGAATAATTTCTTATTCCAAAATAATTTCGAAAAAATTCTCCAATAAAAACCTTAGATGCCAAGACAGACTTTCGAAAAATTAAAAAGACTAATAATTATGAGAGAAATTATAAATTTTTCGAAAACAATAATTAACTTAGCTTTGATACCATATTACACAGGTAATTGGTAAAATATTCGATGAATTAATGAATGAGCAAGAGACTCAATTATAGTTTACAAAGACCATGTTCTATTATGAAACAATCGTAGTTATTAGAAACATTTTAATAACAAAAGAATATCTACAGTATTAGAAACATTCTAATATTTACAAGATTTATAATATTTACCATTAAAATAATAATAAACAAGATATTATGGAGATACTATTCTAATACAATAGACGCTTCTATGTGTTTGAGTTTGGTGTTGCCAGCATTGTTTTTGGAGTTAAATACTAGATTTTGGAGATAGATTCGATTTTGAGCAGTGAATTGTTGATTCAGGGTTGGAGTTGTGGGCCAAATTTTAGTATTGATTCCGCTGTTCGCTTTCCAATGAGCACTCATAGGACTATGATTTTTGGCATGTAGATGAGTTTATATGCATTTCTAGTCCACCAGATGTTTAGTACATGGTTGATGATTGATGGTAGAGGAGGTTTTCTCATTGGAAATGGCTTTTCAACTACTCCCATTCTCATGACTCCTATGCATTCAGTGAGATTTCTGATTGTTCACTGTTGTCTTAGTTTTCTCACACTGTTTATGGCAGCCTTAGTCTTGGGGCAGTTTGGTTTTGCACTTGCAGTCTTCAATACAACTAGTTGTGGGAGATCCTCTAGGTATAGTTTAGTTATCCTCCACTTGCACTTTGGAGAGTTTGGGTCATCGCAGCCACTTAATAATGTTAGTACACATGGTTCGAGATAATGATTGGTTGAGTGTAGTGAGTTTGGTATATTGGTGTGCTCAAGTTTTCTCTTTTGACACTTATAGATTAAGTGTTGGTGGTATGATTTCAGTTGGCGATAGTAGAGGTATTCTTTGGTTGGCAGTTTGCAAAGTTGTGGCGGTGATTGATCTTCATTTTCGGGATGTCATGGGGAGTGATGCTTGGGTTTATTTTTTATGGTGGGTGAGCAGGGTGTTTTTTCTGTTGTCCGGGATTGTGATTGGTAGTTGGTTTGCTGATGTATCAAGTGATCTTTTTCGAGTTTCCTTTGCACGTTATATGTCATGGGAATGATTTTAGCTTTCTCAGGGAATTATCCATGACTAAATCCCATTATCCATTTTATGAATTGCTCTCGATATAGGTACTCTTAGATCACATTTAGAACAAGGGCTCACTACATCCCATGATACATCTTAAATGCCCAAAGAAACATTAACTAAAACTCATAATATACAATGAGAACCATATATACATTACCATTATACCATATCCATTAATGACAAGAACATAACCAATTCGATCCAATAATAAAATTTCCTTATATAATATCATACCTCCACAAAATAAAATCACATTTAAAACCAAGAATTCCAACTTTTATCAAATGCTCAATTGGCTTAAAAACTTGTCATGGAGGCCATTCACCATTGAGGACCTCCAAAAATCTTACATTTTCGAACGTCATGAATCGAAAATCTTAAAAAACCCATTGAACTATATATAACTACCCAATACTCGAAAAATGCAATAACATTTGCATTCCGGCCATCGATAAAAATTTGGGCAGCATTTCCTTATACAAACCCCCATTTCCAAATTTCCGTCACATAAATTCGCAAATTCATCAGATGAAATATAAAATGGAAATATGCTTGAAATCAACTCACAAAGCAATTGCAACTCACTAAATTCGATTTAAAAGAGAAACTAGTTGTCCCTAATTTTTTACTTGTAAAAATTAGGGATAACCTACTTAAATTTTGATGTTTAAGGCTCTAGACACACTTTTTGAGGCATATTTCCATCACCTTAGCTATTGTTAGCAAATTCAAGTTCTTCACCTATGCTTTTGTCGAGTTTCATTGTCTAAATGTTGGCTTTCTCTTCAATTTCGAGTCTCAAAGTTTGCATTGCAAGTTTAACTTCAATGTCGGATCTCAAACCTGTAATTGCAAGTAATTGTCATTACAAGTAAAATACATGTCTTGCCTACTTGCACTTGTTATGGCCCTCTTAAGACCTGATTTTGACTTGGTATTCTATGTTTTTTGTTGTGCTTTGAAGTTGCGTTGCCTTTGGCTTAAGTGAAATTCGGGTTTCAACGTTACCATTGCAAGTAAAACTATTGCAAGTAAAATAGAAGTCCCTTTCTTGCATATTTGGTTTCAAGGCCTGATTACATGAAGAGACTTATGTTTTATATCTTATAGACAACTTGTATATTGGGCCTTGAAACTCGATATGCAAGTTATAAGCTTGCGTTATAATTTAAATTTTTTTTTGTAATCCTTCCTATGAAATCTGATCTGTTTGCTTTCTCATTTTAAAACATTCTTATCAGTTTTTATGATTACAAATGCAAGTATTGACCTTTGCTTGATATTCGAATTAGATCTTACTTGCATTTGGTCATTTGAAACTCGACCTTCCCCTTTTCTAAGTAATTTTGTTTTAAAATACTTGCAAATTGCCTCCTATGGCCCAAAATGCAAGTGTGAGACTCATAAAATTTTCTGTTTACCATTTACAACTTGAATGTGTTAATGTCAACTTGTATTACAGGCTCCATAACCCGAAATGAAAGTTTGGACTTAAAAAATGGCTTGCAAGACTACATTCAAAACCTATAGCAACTTGAATATTTTCCTTTGAGATCCGATTTATTGTCTTCTTTTTTGTAATCTCTTGTAAATCGGATTTGAAAGGTGTTACTTCTCATCTGCAAGTTCGAATTCAATAGTCAAAATAGTTTTTCACTCAACACATTTAACATTACGAGGTCGACTCCTAATCCTGCGTTTCTAGATTTTATTACCTGTTTTTTGGCTTTCTTGCTCCCATTTTTGTGTTTGGAGGAATTACTGTGTTATTCTGAAAATGCGTGCCCTAGTTCATGATTTCTATGCGTTTGTAATGAGTTTTTCACTGGCGTCTTTCTCAGTTAGGAGTTACAGCGTGTTTTTGACTAAGAATGCTTTCCTTTTATTTAGTTTTTGTCTTTGTTTGGCCCATGCTTGAAAGGGGCATATTTTTGTGCCAGAACAAGTCCCAGAATAGAACACCAGATTGTCTTCAATGAGCATCATTTTTCTATTGATTGGCAACATGTTCTCAGTGTCAAAGGTTTCGCCACAGCAATATACGGTAATGAGATATGGTAAAGGAGAGCTGTTTACTATTAGATTTAGGCTGATATATAAAGGTAGATCTCAATATTATAGCAAGAGTGAGCAATGTTGTATGAGCGGTGATCAACAAGGGGATGGAAGTCAATGTCAAGACTCAAAATAATTAAAGGAACAAGAATAACAAAGGTGAATATTCAAGATCTAAAACGAATGATTGAGGATGTGGTAACAGCAGATATTCTGGAAATCCTTGAGGTCTCACAATATTGTTTAGAGGTCTGTTCTATAACAAACAATGATTCAGTGTTGATGGGGAAGATGGATTTGGATGATAGATGACAGTAAGGTCAATGCACATAAAGAAGAGAATATTTACAATGCAAAGAAATGAGGAAGGATCTATCATGAAGTTCGAATGACAGTCCAAGCACTGTTTGAAGACAATGTTAAATATGTTAGAAGTGCAGCTTTTGATTATATTAATGTCAATATCTATCAGAAATTAGTGGGAAAAAACAGTCCCAATAGAAAGCACAAAACAACAATGACAAGTGGACAATACATGAGGTCACTGCTGTTGCTTCAAGTTATACCATGTGTTAAAAACAATGACAGTGCTATGATAATGTGCAAACAGTGATAATCATGCAATCTCTCAAAGCAATAAAGCAGCAGAATACTGAATATACAGAATTAATGACAATGAAGTAGGAGGTATTCAATGTTTTTAGGAGGCAAAACACAGTGAGGGCAATGGTCCTTAAGTTGTTTTGCAAGACTACTCTTGTAATCATTCATGAAAACACATTTGCAGTCACATTATTCCAAATCTGGTTATGATTTGCAAGTATAATGTTGTTCCCTCAAATTTGAAATCGGGTCCTATACAACACATTACAAGTTTTGTTACAAATTGCAAATGCAACTAACTTTTCCCCCTTGTAATGAGCTCTGTAAAACCCGTAATGAAGACTATTTGTGGTCATTTTGTACTTGCAAATCATTATGTCTTACACCACTTGCAGTATGGTTCCTGAAACCCGAATATAGTTTCAAATGCATTATAAACCACTTGAAATCGGGTCTCTAGGATCCGATTACAAGTGCATGTTCACACATTTCACTTGTACAAACAAAGTTGCATTCTCGTTTCTCACAGTTGCAAGTCCATGCTCACGTTTTCCCCAACGTGCAATGTAGTCTCCAAGACCCGAAATTCACTTGTGACCTCGCTTTTGTATCTCATTCAACTTGCTCTTGTCAATCTTGTTTGCACACACGACCTACCAAATCAACAAATCAAGGCATGGGCCTTATTTTAAGCAGACTCCAAGGTTGAAAGAGGATGGGGTCAGATTTTTTTTCACAAGGATACAAGAATTGTCAAGGGTACAAGTTCCTGTTCTGGTTCAAGATGCTTTCAGAAAACCATAGTACTTCAATCGCGGAGCATCGTGTAGTAGCATAAAGACTGACAGAGGATGATGTAAATAGAGTCATGTCTCCAGACACTTAGAATAGTTTCAATTATGTATTTGTAATTTCATTTTGACAGATCACATGTAATGTCACAAATTGTAATTGCAGGTGATTGTATCACTTGCAAAAATGTAACTTTTAATTACATGCAATCACATTGCAAGTCAAAATACAATACGACTTGAAATGTTGAATAAGTCAACCGCAGTTAGTTGTGGAATAAGTCTTGGTTAGTTGGCCTTCTCTCACTTTTTGCCCTTAGCCCCCCTCACCTATAAATAAGAGAGGGTGCTCATTGTCATTTTTATCTTTTGGAAAGACAATAAAACTCTGCCAGTTTGTTGAGCAGTCTAAGACTTTGAGCTTCGATGTAAATAAAATTGCTTTCAATCAAAGAGGTAAATTGCTTTTAGACTTTGCAGTAATTCAAGGTGTTATGTGACGACATTTTCTGAAGATTGATTGAGAGTGTTATGCTATTGTGCAAGAGGGATTTAAACTTGAACTTGCAGAATTTGAGCTGCAAATCATGTTTAGAGTTATAGTTATATTTTCAGTTTTAATCTTGCAAACTTTGAGTTGCTTATGAAACTTGAAGCTCTTGTAGAATGCTCAAACAAGGAGGTAATTTGCAGACTTTGTGCTGCTTTTGTTTTCTCAATTTGTGCATGTAAGGTGAAATATACATTGGAGACTTTGAGCTGTACGTATGTTTCATCCTTGTTCTTGAATTCACAGAAGGAGTCGTGGAAAGACTTTGGGCTTTCATGAACTTCTTGTTTTACTTTGCTAAATTGTATTCAAAAGACTAGTGTAGGAAGGAAACATGTATTCTGAAATAAGACAATATGACACAAGAACACCTACTCTAAAAGAAGAGAGTATGGTGAATATAATGCCTTTTCAATTAGCTTAGTGTACATAATCTTAGGTATTAAGTTTAGTATAGGTTGTTTTTCAGTAACAATGGATAGGGGGAGCCTTCCCTTAATTAGGAGAGACTGTGTTTCACATGCTGTGGTTGGAACCATTGTTTTGCAATCGATCCTTCAAACTGCCAATTGCAAAATATCCACCCAACAAAATCAAGAAGAGACAATGATTTCTTACCTTTCTCATGAAGGAAAAACATAAATATGAAGATCAAATCAAAATCATAATGAAAAGATGCCAAATCCAGGCGACTGGTAGCAAACGCCAAAACAAATTGATCAATGCCCATAACATTTCTCCAACAAAATCCTTTTATCCAAAGCAAAATCGATTTCTCCATAAGAGGGTTTTTGGAGAACTCATGGAAAATTGAGGGAAACCAAGATAAGTCATAAAAATAAAAACTTCTTTTTCTTAAATATAAAATGACTTAATCAAAGCAATAAAATCTAATTTTCCACCCAAGTTAAAATTTCAAAATTGAACTTTTAGAATATAAAAGCCAACATAAATAATAAAATCCGAATTCTAATAAAATGTTCAAACAATACTTGTTGGCAACAACAATAATAATGATAATATAACGATTGATGATCCAACAATAAATTAAATATATTTTTTTACTCATGCACTGCTAATGACCATTACAGACAACTAGGTTGCACAACATAAGTCACTGGTTTCATCACATAATGCAGGGTAGTTAAACACTACCACACGATAACTGACTGATAGGTACACAACTTGGTGATTGCCGCCCAAGAATAGGAACGACAATTAGGCTTAGGAACGACAATTGGCCATCTGATTAACTCCTATTTAGCCATTGTCAGTGATATTATAGGCATGCTTAGACTTATGAAGCCAGATGGAATTGATTCTAGGTACTTGCCATTACTCCAACACCACATGTCACATGTACGAGATCATATATACATAAATAGCCGAAGCACATAAGACATCATCATCAAATAATGGTAATCCATTAAAGGGAACTTTAGCGGCATAATCATTCTATGAATGTTACGACACCGCCCCTTCTCACATAAAATCATCTTCTATCTCATCACATCAATAATCATTCATTAACATTAATTATTGGCAACAATCTCTAAATAACATGAGATATGAGAAGAGGTCATCAACTAACATTGATTATCATTTAACAGTGATAGCAATAACAATCGTATCCTCTTGTAAGCCGACATGCTAAGCATCAATAATCATTAATAGTAACATGAAATCTCATCAAGGATCAGTAATTGGAATGATCATGATTAACCACCAAATGACACCATAAATCATTAAAAATCATTAATTAATATCACCATCATCTAATTAACATTAATGAACAAATGATAGATCCTCAAAACAAATTACTGGGAATGCCTGATCAACCATGACATATCATTGACACCAAATCAAGACTTGTCATGAAACCAACAAAAATTCCTCAAGGCCATCATACCATCTATGCGAGTAAATATAAGTAGACACCACAACAGAGCTATTTCACATATAAGCTCATCACAATATTAGGAGAATGATAAGCTAACAATCATATAATAACCAACCACAAGGTCTACCTCGAATCATAACAAGAAACATGCTAATGCCACCGCATAATCCAATTCCTCAAAACTGCATCAGCACACCATCGATCAACATGGCCAAACATCACATAGCCATGTATAGCGTCACAAAGAAGAAAGCATACAGGAGGGGGGCTATAGCATGTTTGACTCAGTACCATTCTAATTTGAATGACTTTCATGTAATAGAAAATAAATTATGTTTGAGGTCAGGTTCCCGTTCCAATTCTCATTTGGGTTTGACATGGGTTTTTGTGGTAGGAACTTGGGTGCCCGGGCCGCACCTGGGGTGAGCAGAGTGCATCCGCGATTGCGGGCTTCAAAAAATGGGTCCAACATGCCTTTGAAAACTATTTTGCACCCAAAAAATCCTTTTGCAAATACATTTTGAGATTTTTGCAAATTATGACTATGATATATGAGGTATTTTATTTATAATTTTAGTGACAATTATGGATTTATGAGTACGACGCTTCTAACTTATTATTACTGTATGTTTGAACATGTACGATGTATATATAAATTTATAATATATCAATTTGTGTGTATATAAACTTAGTTACCGGATGCGCGCTCTGGGCCTGCGTATCATATCCAGATGCATATCGGTTTAGGTGCGCAATTCAGATGCATGAAAGATGCGAATCTTGGACACATCTGGAGCGCATCCGGATGTGCGTGGACGCATCGGTGGAACCAAAAGACTTTGTCAATGAAAAAACATAAAAAGGTGTTTTTTAAAATATTGTTTTGCTATAAACCCTAAAATGGCCCTTTATAAGGCCATTCGACCTAAAAACATATCATTTTGTTTGCTCATTTGGTCTCTAACTCATATTTTCTCGATTTTGTTATTTCGAAGGGCAAGTGGTTTTTTTCCGAAGGGGATCGTTGGTGGACCTAAAATGACCCTTTATGAGGCCATAAAATGATGTGCTACTATGGGACCTTGTGAGGGGCGCTGCCCTCAGACCCTTGCAAGGGGTGCTGTACCTTGACCCCCTTGGGGATGTTGCCCCCAAATCCCCATTTGATTTTTGGACACTGCAACATTGAATTTGCACAGTATGTGTATTTAATGATGTTATTGTGTCTTTAAGGTTTACTTAATTGGCATTTAATATTTTTGGCATTTGGCATTGATCAATTTTGGACTTTCTTGCGTCAGCTATCTAAACCGTTGGGCACCATTTTTTAAATTGAAGAATCTAGGGTTACCCTCCCCCATTTAAATGTTAGGGTTCTTATAGCACTTAACCTTGAAATTGACATTCTCGGGAAGATTTCTTTAGATTTTGAAGGAGAAGTATTTTGTTGGGATATTGAAGTCCTGGGTAATTTAAATGCTTGTTTTCATTGTATGAAGAATGACCATAATCGAAAAGAATGCCCTCTCTTAAAAATGAAAAATGAATATGAATTCTTTAATGTTGTACAAAAGAATGATACTAATTGCGACCCATCTCACTTTAACAGTACTTTTGGCCGCAATGTTAATCAAATGTCAGTTAATGAAGCCCCGAAAGAAAAGGCTAGCGGGAATATGATGGATTCTTGTGAGGGAGAGGATGTAATCTCTAATTGTAAAATTTCCCTGATTAATCTTTTATTTGATGAGGATTTTGAAGTTATAGCAGCTGGGGCTCCTTGTGTGAACCAAGATGGTGCATCGAAGGAAACCCCCATTGGAAGGGATACCCAAGGAAGGCTAAATGCACAACAAACTGCATTAGCCACTATTAATGAGAGAGCAGATCATGCTCGTAATAACAAGGCTCGTAAACAAATGGAACACACTCCTAATGAAGAATTTGCAAATATGGATACTACCACTAGTAAGGAGATTCTTGTTTTTGAATTTGCTATGGAAGAGGCTCCAAAAGCTGATGACTCCCCACCTTTTTGTAGAAGTCAAAAAGAAGAAAAGAAAAACATCAGATAGAGCATCACTTTCGCAGAATAATTCTGATAAATCTAGCACAAAAAAGATTGGTGAGATGCTAGAATGTTTTAATAGACTTTATGAGAGTCAGAAAAACCCTCCCCATACATCTAATGACAATAAATAAAGTTGGTATGTCCGAGGGCTTGAGATGAAAGATAGAAAGTTGGTTGTTAGGGATTGGTGCAACAAATTAAAGGAGAAAGATATTATATGTCTCCAAGAGGTTAAAACTGTTGGTTGCCATGTCCACAATATATTTAAATTCATTTGGAACCAAGCAAAAAGTTTTTGTATTGATCACGAGAAAGGTAAAGGTGGGTCTGCAATACTAGTTGGTCCAAGATGGGCTGACATGATTATCCAGAGTGGTGTCTCACCATGTAATAGGGTGTGCTGGATCATTTTGAAACGCCAGGAGATTAAGGTGGGTATATGTAATATATGTGCCCCTAATGACTATAGAGATTGAGCTGCACTGTGGGTTTGATTGGCCACATCCCTACCTAGAGGTCAGTGGATCCTTTTGGTGATTTTAACATGATTGAGAATAGAGAGGACAAGGTAGGTGAGCTGAAACATGAGTGGAAAGGCAATGAGCAGTACTTCTGGGGCAAATGTAAAAGGAGACTTAATTTGACTGACCCCTTAGAAAGGAAAAAGGAGGCATCGAGAGGAATTTGGTTCACATGGTCTAACAATCAGCCATCTAAGAAACGTATCTATTGTAGATTGGATAGAATATATGTGGAAGCGTAAACTTTCTCTATTAGATGTGACAAAGATAATAACCTTGTCATTGTTACCCTTGCCACCATGTCTGATCATTCTCCCATTACTGCGGTTATTGCGATTGGGGGGTGTCAGGATACTCCAAATGTTAGAAAGAAGAATGTTTTGAAACACAATACCTCTATGCTCAAGGATGATGACACCATTGGGGATATTAAAATGGCAACCTGTTTATCCATGTTTTGCAATCATGGCCTTTAGGCCATTGAGAAATGGGATGTACTTGTTAACCTTTAGAGGAAGATGTTTCAATTTGTATTTGAGAAAAAGGCCAAAGATAGGTATGAAATTGAAGTATTCCAGAATAAAGCAATTATTGTGGAAACTAGTCTTAAACACAAAGGGCATGATGATTCCCTAGAAGGGGAGCTGATAAAAAAAATGGAATTGAGTAGAATTATGCATACCAGATTCAAAGGGCAGGGTATCAGAGCCAGAGTTAAATGGTTGAAGGAGGGTGATAGAGGGTCTAGTTACTTCTTCAACATCATTAAATAAAAGCAAAAAAGAGAACAGTTTGAGGAGATTAGTTTAGATGGGGACATCACAAATAATCCAGAAATAATCAGTAAAGCTTTCTTTGATTTCTACAAAGCGCTCTTTACCTCAGAACACAAGGAAGAGAATATGGTTAAGAGAGAACAATGCTTGAAAATGGTTCCTAGGAAAGTTTCTGATGAGGATGCTTTAATCTTGTCCAAAGAGTTGTATATTGAGGATATTGAAACCACAATTAATTCCCTTGCTAATGCCAAGTCCCCGCACTTGGATGGGTTACCTACATAATTCTACAAAGAAAACATTGGGTGGATTGGGCAAGGGTTAGTGGAAGTCTACAATGAAGCATTTCAGAGAGGCACACTTGGACATAGCATCAATCAGGGGGTTATCAAAGTCCTCCCTAAATGGGGAGATAAATCATTGGTCAAGAATTGGAGACCAGTTACTCTTCTGAATCTGTCTTATAAGATCATTGCCAAGACCCTTGCTAGGAGGATTATTTTTTGTATTGGGGAAGATCATCTCTGTCACTCAAACTGAATTTATAAAAGGGAGATACATTCAAGAAAACCTGATACTAGTTGGGAAGCTATACGTTGGGCTAAAGAAGATGGTCAGAATGTAGCAATGATATTATTAGACTTTGAAAAGGCCTATGATAGAATTGAGTGGCCCTTTGTGATTGGTGTGCTGAAGGCCTTTGGTTTCCCTCTATTCTTTTGTAAATGGATTGAAATATTATTTCAAGACTCTTCCATAGTTATAGATGTTAATGGATGATTGTTTGAACCTATTCAGCTCCAGAGATCGATTAGGCAGGGTTGCCCCATTGCCCCTGCTCTATTTGTGATTGCACCTGATGCACTATGCACTATACTATATTCTTAGAGCACCTTTACTTGGGTCTCCAGTTAAAGGGATCAAATTACCAGATAATAGTACCTTGTTGAATGCTCAATTTGCGGATGATACTGCTTTATTTCCTGAACTCAGTGGGGCTAATTTTGACTATGTGTTGATAAAATTAGAATTCTTTTGTTTGGCATCTGGTGCTAAGGTGGCCCCTCAAAAATTTACTGTGATTGGCTGGTCTGAGAATCCTCCAGAATGGCTTGCTAGAAAAGGCTAGGGTTGGGCTAGGTCATCTAAGGTGGTAAGGTATCTTGGGATCCCTTTTGCTATTTCCCCTTCTTTGAAAGATATGTGGGAGTGGATATTTGCTGAAGTTGAAAATAAGCATCTCAAATGGCAAACAAATCTCCTCTCATTGGGTAGGAGGGTGCATGTTGTACAAAAAGTCTTATCTTCTCATGCTATATACTATTCTTCCACATGGTTATTCTCTAACTACCAAGTTAATAAACTGGAAAACATCTTGAGGGAGTTTTTATGGTCAGGGGAATATGAAGAGACACAATGTGTCCTGGGATTGGTGTTGCACTCCTAAAGAATGTGGAGGATTGGGTCTTCGGGACCTCAAAACCCATAGTATTGCTCTGGCTGCTAAATGAATCTTTAAAGCTATCCATGGAAATGAACCATGGAAAGTGTTGATCAGAAATAACATTTGCCTTTCTAAACCCAAGAAAGGTAGGAATTGGCCTAATCTGAGATTCTGTGACATACTGTTGGGGAAATTTGACATCAAGCCTTTTAGCTTTGCTGTTTTTGCTTCATTGTAGAAAGCTTTGTCATTGGTGAGGGAATACTTATTTGATAGACATGCGATTGGGCACACTCCGACCTATTTAGTTATTGACAGATCCTTATGGTGGGGGGTTGTTCTTAATCAGAAATCGCTTGCTCTTACACAGTGTTGTTTTGCTAGAATTTGGCATTCTTTGGGCATCTCTTCAATTGGTGATCTCCTTATATGCAACAGGCTTGGTTCATGGGAGGATCTTTGTTCCAATATAACATCCCTCCCTCTCACAAGAAGACATATACATTGATTTGCAAGGCAACTGGCATGATCTTTCTTGGCAAGATTATGGCATCTATTCAATTTATTGATCAATTAAAATGGATCAATGGCAATTCTTTTCATGATATCACTGCTAAACAGATTTATTTGATGCTGAAAGAGGGTACCAAAATAATTTAGCGGATTAATGAATCCTGGTGTTGTGGTTGGTTAGAGTCTAAGTGGACCTTTGTTTTTAATCGTTTTTGGAAAATCCCTGGTGAGCCTGAAAAGAAGTGTCTTCTGTGGCAGATTTTGCTTAAAAGAGTTGCTGTTGGGGATGTTTTGTCTGCTGTGGGTCTTTCCCCCTTGTGTGCTCTGTTTGTTATGCTCCTGAGTCTATTTCTCACTTATTTTTTGAATGTCCTTTTGCAGCTTTACTGTGGTCCTTGTTTGTGGGATCCCCTGTCTACTGGAATACCAGACCTGGTCTCTATTGGTTTGAAGTTCTTGCTGGCTTTATTGATTGTTTTGATGATAATCTTAACACCTTCTGGTCTGTCCTTTGTTGTGAGATTTTATGGCTTTTATGGTCCCGGCGGAACGAGGATGAATTTCGTGGAATAAGAAGGGTTCTTACTGAGTTTAATCCTAAACTCACCTTTCTTCATATAATGTTACAGGTATCTGCAGTATTGGAGATCCCAAAGAGCAGATTCATGATATTGGTCCAAGAAGGAATGTTGCTGATATACAAGGCAGATGTCAAATCTGCACACTTTCTTTACTGCCTATAAAGACATGCTTAATCAGGAAGAATTGAAAGCAATTGAGCAGTTTATGAAGGAAAAGAACATCTCCAAGGAGGAGGTGGATGCAGTTAACAGAGAACCAAAACTTACAGACAATCCAAAGTGGGACACCTATGCTGCTCCTGATATAGATCCACCTTTGGGGAGATATGAGACTGACAGAGATGAAGTGAGCAACAATGTTATTGGCTCATGGGATGCAGCTTGACTTAGATTATATTTTATGGTATATTTAGTAATGAACTCTGTCGATCTTGATATTTTTTAAAGAGTTATTATTTTTTATGAGTTTACAGTTGACTGGTGATGATGATCACGTTATACTGAGATAATTCCGTTTGTGAACTATCTTTAATACAAAAAATGATGGAGCATCATACTATCAAATGATTTAGTTTTATAATTTTGTATATTTCTTTAATTTTTTTGTATATATAACACACCACACACGTACCCAAACCCCAATTTTTTTTTGCATTTACCCACATACTGGATTCTTGTAACCATATCCGTACCCGTACCTGAATCGGTAACTAAGTAATATGTGTGTGTGTGTATTTGTATATATATATATATATATACATACATAAAAACATACATACATACAAATACAAATACACACTAACTAAGTAATATGTGTGTGTGTGTGTATATATATATAAAACCCAAAACCAGTATTTTTTTTTTGCTGGACCCGTGTACCCGAAACCATACCCACACCTGTATCAGAACTAGAATTTGCCATAGCAAATTAATATTAATGAGTTGCATGTGAACAACATGCAAACAGCTCAGATCTCAAGATGATTGAATGGAATGACAAGACTACTGAGGGTTTTGTAAACCAAATCGGTCTGTTAAAATGTCCAAAGAATTTCAAATCACAGCGGTTATCTTCCCTGAACTTCAAGACTGCTAAAACAGTTTGGAATAATCTCAAACACACCCACATTTGGTAGCAACTTCACCTAAAATATATGAAAATACTTATATTACTTGAGTGGGTGGGATTAATCCTTTCACACAATCTCTGGTAGTGACCTCTCAAATACCTTTTACTCTTCTCCTTTGTTGTCCACTGTGCAAACGACATAAACACATATACAGGGTGGCTCTTGATGTTTCAATAAATGTTGTTAGAGTCACTGAGACTGATTAAACAAAGTCGGAAACTATACTTAAAAGTTCAAACTGTCCAGAGTAGTTGTGTCCTCAAATCACAATACAAGTGATGCAACTATGATGTAGCTGAGTGCCAGCCGTGACTAAATCTTTGTCATAACCAAAATATCTGCTGAAGAAATCTGGGGCAGAACTGATATGATTATGGAGACTGAAAATATATTAAATAATTAAAAAACTTCTGCGACATTAATGTAAGTGTTTAATGAAGACTTCAGAAATTTGTGATGCACATTACCAGAAACTGCCTCAAACAGTCACAAATTGCTGTAAAATTTACTATGAATTAAGCTGCAAGCAAGAACATTCTGAAGTCTTCATTAAACAATGATAAGTCCTTACAAACTGTTATATAAGATTACTTACTGCTGTGCCAATCTTATGTATATTTAAGACTCCACACAATAGGGCAGCAATCTCTCAAACATGTAACCAGAACCCTTTAGGAAGGGCAATGCCAAGCATCAAAAGGCTGTACACTGGTTTGAAAACGATAGATAAATGTGTGCTATCAAGAATTATGACTCTAGACTGCCCAAGAATGCTACACATATTGTATGAAACCTTGCATGAAAGTGTGCCTTGGATAAGCCACCACAACCCTACCAAAATCTTCCACAAACGAAAGCAGTCACTTCAAGAAATCCCACAATAGTCCTAAAATAGTTGCGCCATCATCAATAAATCTAGAATCTTCAACAAGGAGGGCACCCAACTATTTCAAATGAAACTGCTAGGGGATTGAACCCTGTCCTGGAGCGTTAAGGCATGGGAGGAAGGACACACCTTACTCCATTGGTGATGAATTTTCATATTTATCTGCAAAGTACAAAAGATTTCATCTTTTTGACACCTGGAAATATACCAGAAATACTATCTTGTTATTCAGCACCAAACTCCACAAATTAATAAACCAAAAAGTACAAAATCAAATGGCACAAGTGTTGAGCACAACAATGAACTTTGAATGAATCCACTTGATCAACTAGGTGGATTTTCGTCCATGAAACTGATAGCTAGAAGGATTTTTGTCCTTTGGTTGAAGAACGAGCCTGGTTCAATCTTCAAATAAACAAGGGTTTCAATAAAATCAGAATGAGCCTTCTTTCCATCAAATTTCCTTTTATAATCTCTTTTTGAATAATAAGATATTATTTGTGTCCTCTTACTTTTCCCCTCCAAAAAGAGATTTTAGACTCCTTTCAAATAATCAACATAAGTTGTCTTTTAATTTTTACTTTTTTGACAACTTGACATTTAATTATATAATTATTTTATGCACATCCAACCAAAATTATTGGAAAATATTAAATGGGCCTTGTATGAATCTTGACTATACCAAAATATTCTTAAGCTCTCAAGATATCATACTTAATGAAATTAGTGCTTTCCAAATTTGACAAACTTAAAGAATTGTGGAGAGTTCCCATCTTGCGGAAACTGTCTCCAAAAAATATATTTGGATTCATCTTACTCTCCTGAATTGACAGCCATTGTTAGAAGTCCTTTCCTGATAAAGTTGGTACTTTCCAAGATTCATGGAACTCTCCAAGAATGTTGGAATGGACCGAAAAAGGGATACTATGTTATATTTGTAGAAGCAAACATGCATGTGTTATAAGCACAAATATGTTTTTAATGCACACATATTTTATTTACACGTGCGTATGAATAAATACATGTTTGTCAATAGATCTGTGTGCCCATGTGTGATTGGAGCATGAGAGTGCAAATGCGTTTGTCAGTTGGCATTTTCTTCCATATCTATTGTTATCCTTAATATTTAAAAGAAGATATATGCATATTGCAAGAGCTGAACTAATTATCGATTAACCACTTTCATTTCGCAGGTGTTTGTCAACTCAGAAATGTATGCTCGTATTACAGTTGCTGTTCTCTTTCACAAGCTTGCTGCCCATGTAGAAGTCGCTCAGTTATCGGTAGACAAGAAAATACAAAAGGAGGCCATGCATGCATCAAATGCTGGAAAAATGTTTCTTTTAGAGCTTTTGGATTCTGTGGTAACTGTTCTCGATTGATAGATATTTATAAACTTGATATTAATTGAAATTTAAGTGTACATAAATTTTCATAAGTGCAATGTTAAGTTTATCCAGAATTTGTAGCGAAAATGATATATGGCTATTAGAAGATGTGCATGCTCCAAAAACATTTAAAGATGATTAGTAATGGAGGCAATCCCAAACGCTATTTTCAGAATCAAAATCTTTTTTTGGATCGATTGTCAGAAGTGATCACTTGTTTTTAAACTTCTTAAACTCCCTCTTGTTATACATTCTAGGCAGGAAGGCCTTGAGGCTACAAATGAAAGACTTCACTTTTTAAATTGCTGATAACATATGATTGTGAGGAATGCATTCAACCACTTATGAAACATTTAAAGATGATTAGTAATGATTGTAGATGTACTGCATGAATATTAGTACATTATATCTATATTTATTAATTAATAAGAAGATATAGATATAATGTACTACCTTCTTAGATCTATCACCTGAATAAAATAATATAGGGCTATAGTCTAGAAATAATAACATAAATATCATTTTATTCTGTGGGCATTGTGTTCATATAACAGAAAAAATTTCCTTCAATGGTTCTCTCATTTTTTGTCAAGATATAGAAATGAATTAAACAGACTACTGCTAGAAGGGTCATCACTTTGGATCACTACTCCCAGGTCTGCAAGTTAGAAGGTTTGATTCTTCTGATTGTTGCACTCTAGTTCGAAGTTTGCATCCTCCTAAAACTCTGATTTTGTTGAATTTCTGACTTTCCAAGCTCAGATTTAGTGTTGTTAAGGCTGGACATTCTAATGCATTCCCAAGACTTGGGAATCAATGGCGATTTTATGACTGTTCTGCGTTGCTTGTTAGTTCGAACTGCATTATAATTGCTTTGTGGTGACAGTAAAATAAGTTGGCTCCCCTTTTATATGGCGATCAGGTTTGAAAGGGCATGTCTTTTTCCCTAAGCTGACTTGGCTTGAGGTGTAAATAAATAAATTAAAACTAGTGTTACCCAGAGACCCGTCTCCCCCCTCCAGATGCATCTCAGAGACCGAGACGTGTCTTAGAGACTTTTCGCATCTCCGTAGTCTTTAAAAATGGCCGGAGACTTCATGGCGAAGTCTCCTGAAGAATCAAAGTCTCCGATTCTAAAAAATGAAGTCTCCCCCACGTCTCCTAATTAAAAACAAATTTAAAATACAACACTAAGTCATTTTATGATTTTGACCCTTATTTCAATGTTTTTTTAGCAAGGCCATTTATGATTTAACATTTTAAATAAATATTAAATAGACAAAATTCAAATAAATAAATAATTAAATATTAATATAACAAATAATAAATTACAATATATAAAATATTAAATAATAATATATTGTTATTGGATTATATAATATATTATTTATTAATATAATAATAAGTAGATGATATAGATAGATTTCTGATTTTTGTTTATAGTTTATAGTTTCTTGTTTTCATATCAGCGATTTAGCATCAAACTATATATTTTTGAATTTCAAATTTCAATATGTAATGATAATCTTAGCGATTATTAATCTGATTATTGATATGATGATGATCATATGCGATATTCAGAAATCAGATGACTATGAGATATGCAATAAGAGTTTTGAACTTTTGAACTATTTGACTCTATATTAATATGACATTACTATTTAGCAAAGTAACGAGAATCAGAATCGGTAAGGCCGAATCAAAACGCGAATCGGTGGTGAATCGCCAGTGAATGGCTACGAATCGGCAAAGTGAAAAAACCCTTGAAATTTAGAGATTTTAATGATTTAAAACTTATTTCATGCACCATTTATTGAATATGACTTAATAAGCACACTATAACATCATCAAATAGAAGCTA